>OX439010.1:41400524-41470524 GCA_949316495.1 Amphiduros pacificus
ACAGTGTACATGGTATGATTGGTGTAGAAGAGTACAAATAAGACAAAATCTCTACCATGTTGGGAAGTAACCGGAGCAGTCATGCCAGACCTCCAGGGATTGCAGATCTCCGAGACTCTGCTCTGTTGTCATGAGGAACCAGTCCTCATCGCCAGCATCAAACCTGCAAAGACAATAACTCCTCATACAAACATCGTCAGCATCTATATACATAGTGACATGAGATATCGTAGAATCAGTGAAAAGAAAAGATCATGACACACTACCATGTCAATCTCTTGAAATAAAATAGTGTCACCAGGAGGCATGGCTGTCCTCGGGGCAATCAACTTTAATTGAGTCACTATGACCTCTGGGCTGGATTGTATTAAGAGGGTCTGGGTCCAAACACGGTGTTCACAGATTTTGGGGTTGAACCCTGAAATGCAACACCACAATTTTGGGGGCTCAAAAAGACTGTAAAAATAGACCAATTTACAAAATAATAAATATATTTTATCTTTACCCCATTGATATGACAATTTACAAGTTTAAGGATACAACCCTTATGCACATTGTATGCACATTTTGAAAAAATCAATGCAATGTTTACATATTTTTCAAGTTGTGTCAAATTTCAGATCTAATCGATAAGAACATTACAAAAACATTACAAAAATAAAGTGAATCGATGAAAAATTTGGGGGTTCAAGTCGGTGTTCAAGAACCCCAAACCTGAATTGGTTCTTTTGGAGCTGGAACCTGTTCATACAATACTTTGGGGTCCAACACCGATTTAATACCAATTTGGACCAGCTCTGGTAAACACAGTATGCAGTGACATCTGGTGGTAAAAGTCAATGCTGTCACCATGCTTTTCAAACCAATATGGCACCCCCATGATGTTTGGGGATCAATCAAACAAAGATTTCAGACAACATATGTTGATTTACCAAGACTTTTAGGCACTTTGCTGTATGTGATGATTGGCGCATATATTGGGTTAAGTTAAGGGACAGATTTCATTGATATGCGACTATGGTGCATGGTGCAGTGCCTTACCAAACTTCTCAACGTATATATAACAATAATGAGTATAATGATAATAATATATATCAATGATATCAATATATTTTTTTTGAGAGATGATTATTTCATTTATACACAATATCCACCGCACCAATCAGATTGATCATGCACCAATCAGATTGATCATGCACCAATCAGATTGATCATGCACCAATCAGATTGATCATGCACCAATCAGATTGATCATGCACCAATCAGATTGATCATGCACCAATCAGATTGATCATGCACCAATCAGATTGATCATGCACCAATCGGTTTGATTATACACCAATCGGCTTGATCATGCACCAATCAGCTTGATCATGCCCCAATCAGCTTGGGCTCATTTGAATAAAAAATGTGAAATATTAATGTTTTTCTTTTGATTTGATTTTTAATTTGTTTTTAAAATTTTGTCATTTTTAATCATTTTAGATTTAAAGTTAAAGTAAAAATCAGAAAAGGATGGTTTATTTTGTAACGATTAAGGAAGGGATAGAGCTTCCTTAAAAAACATTTTTGGGAATAACTACACTAGCAATCTGCAGAACTAAGGCATTCATTTTTAGCTAGAATGTTATTTAGTTTAAATAAACACAATTTTAAAAGATGTCTTATAACTCAAGTAATTTGTGTTTTTGTAAATAAAATGATTCAAATAACTATAAATTTTTGACACCATTTGGTACTTTTTTACTTGAATTTGAAGAAAGTTAGGTATCTCAAAATATAGACCATTAGTCAAATTCCCTCTATTTGAACTTAATAGTATAATATTTGGAATAAACCTGTTCTTAAATTTTGGTAATTAAACTTGCAAAACTTCTCAATTTTGTCATAAAAAGTGTGGGAAATTTCAAGAAATATGATATTTCGTTTACTTCTTTTTTGTATCGCTGGGCAGTGATTAGGTCGAATGCAGCAGCTACTGGCTGATGGATCAGTCATTAAAGATTCCTAAATGATATTTTCATGTGCATATATTAACATTGATCTGGACAGAAATATGTTACCTATATAGCTTATTTGGTACGTTACAAAGGTGCACTATTTCATTTAGTTCAAGGAGTAATGACGTCATGATGGTGCTGTGGCTATTCATCAATGAAATAGTGACATCATAGCTTTTTGGTAACGTTATGAAAGGTAGAAGGAATAAAGTATACATGTACATTCCTTTTATTGTTAGTCAAAATTGCAAAAAACTTAACTACTTCAGACTGAAAAGAGGCAGGAGTTAAAACAAAAAATATTGTAATATCAGTATTCTATGTGTGGTCTGTGTGTGGTCATAGGGGGCAGCACGATATAAGTGATATGTACCCATAAGTCTGTACCAATAGGGGGCAGCACGATATAAGTGATATGTACCCATAAGTCTGTACCAATAGGGGGCAGCACGATATAAGTGATATGGACCCATAAGTCTGTACCAATAGGGGGCAGCACGATATAAATGATATGGACCCTTAAGTCTGTGCCAATAGGGGGCAGCACGATATAAATGATATGGACCCTTAAGTCTGTACCAATAGGGGGCAGCACAATATAAGTGATATGGACCCTTAAGTCTGTACCAATAGGGGGCAGCACAATATAAGTGATATGGACCCTTAAGTCTGTACCAATAGGGGGCAGCACAATATAAGTGATATGGACCCATAAGTCTGTACCAATAGGGGGCAGCACGATATAAGTGATATGACCTGAGTCTACTATTTGATATGTGGGACCAGGGCATACGAAAGTAGTGCTTGATAATTTCCTACTCCCCCTTATTATACATGATAATAACGAGATGCAGATCACATTAGACATAAAATGAATAGTGATATTTAATAGCACAATGATGGCTTGTTTTGTCAAAGTTATTAGAAAAATAATGAGAATAATTGAAGGGACTATATATTGATCTTTGCTATCAGGGGCTCATTTCTATATTGCCATGTTCTGTTCTTTGTTTTCAAGGTAGGTGGCGCTTTAACAGATCCTAGCAAAAAATTTCAATGGTCAACCTAACTTCATACTCTGCTTTTAGAAAGATAAATATTTTTGCCATCTTATAAGTATTTTTCAAAATACCCTAGGTCGATACGAATATTTTCTATGAATTTTTGAAGGTGAGGCATTTACTATGGTTTTCAATGGGACATTGTAATAGTGGTCCGAGGCCATGGAACCTTAAGTCTGTACCAATAGGGGGCAGCACGGTATAAGTGATATGGAACCTTAAGTCTGTACCAATAAATAAATACCAACAAACAGGCCTCTGTGATCCAAACCACTCCAGTGTCCCAATCTGAAGGTGCCCCATTGTTAGCAATCCTTTAATTAGCAGGTGTTTACAAAAGATCACAGATGAAAACTGATGATGATGATTCTGGGCTTGACATAAGCACTGGCCCAGTGGCCCAGGGTCACCAGATCCTCTGTTTGGGCCAGTGAATGCTCTGCTGTAGTGGCCCAGTTGGGCAACCATATTTTTGGTCTTTTAGTGGCCCAAACTATCTTGATTCTATTCTAATCCTTGATAGATATTTGTCTCATATCACGATCAATGGACTTGTAAATTTTAATTGGGACAAGTAGCCATCACCAAGACACTAGTCACTATACAGCCTTATGTAAAATGCTCTTTATTGTATCACACATCGTGTTATCCTTGGAAACTTCGGACCACCACTTCTCATGCTCTGGTGGCACAACTGGGCAACCAAATTTTTCTCAAGGCCTGCAATGATGATGATGATGATAATGATGTTGATGATAATGATAATGATAATGATGATGATGATCATGATGATGGTGATCTTTGCAATATAGTTCCATAAACAATTTTACCTCTTGTACTCTGAGTCTGTAAGCAGATGTGGAGAGGTAGATCCCTTGTTGCCATAGAGACGTACTCCAATAGTGGAAGAAGTTCCCGCTTCATTACGCCATCCAGTCAGAACAATCAGCAGGTAGCAGTACTGGAACTCTGCCTCGTTGTCCTCTAGCACCGTCACTCGCAGCTAAAACACATTAAAACTCTGCCTCGTCACTCGCAGCTAAAACACATTACAACTCGGCCTCATTATCCTCTACCACCGTCACTCGCAGCTAAAACACATTACAACTCGGCCTCATCACTCGCAGCTAAAACACATTACAACTCTGCCTCGTTGTCCTCTAACACTGTTACAGCTTGAACACCTGATCTGATAAAAGTCAATGGCAGATTTCAGTTTATCTACAATATAGAGATATTAAAGTTGTGCTTCACCAACCTTTTCCACATCACTTCGGTCTTTTTTTCTTGCCCAGACCATAAGAAGTGCATATAGCACCCACACAACTAGGACCAAGGTGACACTGATGGGATTTGTGAAGAATGAGGAGAAGAGATTAATATCCTGAATGAGATCCACCTTGTTGGGGGCCACGAAGAAGCTTCCTCCGAATGCAGTCATGTGATCACAGGCACAGCTTATTACGAACGGGGATCTCTGCATGGTCGCCTGTAGCAGATATATAAATCATGAAAGATGTTATTATTGATAATATTATGACTTATAGTATGCACGCTCCCTGTCTCAACTGGTTGTAAATCCTATGACTCACCAAACACGCTCCCTGTCTCAACTGGTTGTAAATCCTATGACTCACCACACACCCTGCCTGTCTCCACTGGTTGAGTTCACCCTATAACTCACCAAACACCCTGCCTGTCTCCACTGTTTGAGTTCACCCTATGACTCACCAAACACCCTGCCTCTCTACACTGGTTGAGCTCACCCTATGACTCACCAAACACCCTGCCTCTCTACACTGGTTGATCTCACCCTATGACTCACCACACATCCTGCCTGTCTCCACTGGTTGAGCTCACCCTATGACTCACCAAACACCCTGCCTGTCTCCATTGGTTGAGTTCACCCTATGACTCACCAAACACCCTGCCTGTATCCACTGGTTGAGTTCACACTATGACTCACCAAACACCCTGCCTCTCTACACTGGTTGATCTCACCCTATGACTCACCACACACCCTGCCTGTCTCCACTGGTTGAGTTCACCCTATGACTCACCAAACACCCTGCCTGTCTCCATTGGTTGAGTTCACCCTATGACTCACCAAACACCCTGCCTGTCTCCACTGGTTGAGTTCACCCTATGACTCACCAAACACCCTGCCTGTCTCCACTGGTTGAGCTCACCCTATGACTCACCTACCAAACACCCTGCCTGTCTCCATTGGTTGATCTCACCCTATGACTCACCAAACACCCTGCCTGTCTCCACTGGTTGAGCTCACCCTATGACTCACCACACACCCTGCCTGTCTCCACTGGTTGAGTTCACCCTATGACTCACCAAACACCCTGCCTGTCTCCACTGGTTGAGTTCACCCTATGACTCACCAAAAACCCTGCCTGTCTCCACTGGTTGAGCTCACCCTATGACTCACCAAACACCCTGCCTGTCTCCACTGGTTGAGTTCACCCTATGACTCACCAAACACCCTGCCTGTCTCCACTGGTTGAGCTCACCCTATGACTCACCAAAAGCCCTGCCTGTCTCCACTGGTTGAGTTCACCCGATGACTCACTACACACCCTGCCTGTCTCCACTGGTTGAGTTCACCCTATGACTCACCACACACCCTGCCTGTCTCCATTGGTTGAGTTCACTCTATGACTCACCAAACACCCTGCCTGTCTCCACTGGTTGAGTTCACCCTATGACCCACCACACACCCTGCCTGTCTCCACTGGTTGAGTTCACCCTATAACTCACCAAACACCCTGCCTGTCTCCACTGGTTGAGTTCACCCTATGACTCACCACACACCCTGCCTGTCTCCATTGGTTTAGTTCACCCTATGACTCACCAAACACCCTGCCTGTCTCCACTGGTTGAGCTGCACGTCCCAGTACAGACACTTAGCAATATCTACATCAATGGTGCAGTTGAGCTGCACCAACTCCTCCTGGGTCTCCCAGCAATCCTCTTCTAATCCTCCGTCATCCAGTCCACATTTGCTGTCCAGTACCTCTGCGGCCAGCACGCCAATGTACACTGTCACATTCTCTGCCTCCAGCGCCCCCAGGTGACCAAACACAGAGACAAACTGGTCCCCGTCAGGCCCTGTCTCTGACTGCACAGTGACACCGAGTACAGGACTCGCTTCCCCGTCTGCTTCAGGATCAGCTCCTTCCTCTCTTCTCTGCACTCGGTGGATTCTCGTAGAATTGAGCTGAATTGTCCATGCTTCACTATTGATATCGAAATATATCAGAAATGCATACAAATTTTGCTGTTTTAATCTTGGCCACAAATATTACAGGAAAGTTATATTGGAGCCTTAAATCATTATACTCAGCACCCATATCAGCAGTTCAAATCAATCAGTATGTGACAGGCTGGTTTGATGTAAAGGCTGGGGTCCGCCAAGGAGACAATTTGTCCACAACTTTATTTGCACTTTTTATTAATGACCTGGCCGAGGAACTAAAATCTACTGGATGTGGAATATCTATTGCGGATGGTATTAAATTGTGCTGTCTATTCTATGCAGATGACATTGTGATCTTTGGAAATAATGATGAGGAACTACAGAAGCTGCTAGATGTGGTGCATAATTGGACGTCTAGATGGAGAATGTTGATAAATTATGATAAAACCAAAGTTGTGCACTTCCGCCCACGTAATATTCCTAGATCACAGTTTGTGTTCACATGTGGTCAAAATGTCATTCAGGTGGCAGAATCCTACAGATATCTGGGCTGTGAGCTAAATGAGTTTCTTGATTTTACCCACACATCTAAAGTGCTAGCTGAGGCCTCAGGAAGATCTCTTGGAGCAGTAATAAATAAATATAAATGTGCAGGAGGGATGTATTATGAGTTGTATAAAAAGCTTTTTGATACATGTGTAGTGCCAGTTATGGATTACTGTGGTGCCGTGTGGGGATTCAAAGTCTATGACAAATGCAATACCATACAGAACAGAGCAATTAGAGCATTTCTGGGTGTTCACAGGTTTTCTCCAAATACTGCAATACAAGGCGATGTTGCATGGACCTCTCCTGTCATCCGTCGACAAATTGACATGATCAAACTGTGGTACAGGATACTGTGTATGCCAGATTCAAGACTCCCTAAACAGTTGTATAAATGGGAATCAAGACTGAATCGCAATAATTGGTTTACAGACTTGAAAAAGGTTTTTATTTCAATTGGAAAACCAAATATGATTGATGTTTTGGACCCAGATAGTATCTCATTAAATAATGTTTTAAAAGGTGCTTTGAATGAACTCAGGTTACGGGATGAGCATCATTGGAAGGCTGACTTGCAACAGTCAGCTAAGCTAAGGACATATAGGCTCTGCAAGAGAGAATGGCAGCCTGAATGTTATTTAAAAGTGAGGCTCAATCGTCAGCAGAGATCTCTGTTTAGTCAATTAAGGTGCGGTATCTTGCCGCTGAGGATTGAAACAGGGCGCTATGGACCTAGGCCTTTGACACCTGAGCAGCGCATATGCCTTCTGTGTAATTCGGAGTCAGAAACAGAACTCCATTTCTTATTTAATTGCAATATATATCATCATCAGAGACAAATGTATTATACGTTCATGAGCAATGTAGTGCCACATTTCACAGAGCTGGATGATTCCAGGAAATTTGATACAATTATGAATAACCCTAATGTAATTAAAGAGACTGCTAAACTCATTGTGAAATGCTACGATGAAAGATGCAAAAGACTTTTTATTGATTCTAATTCAGAGGAAAATAATGACATATAAGCCATTCTGGCTGGGTGGCCAATTACAATTTAAAAGTATTTTAATATTTTGTATATATGCCTTTCAACTTCATGTAAATTGTACATACCACATGTCTATTGTAATAAAATCTAATCTAAATCTAATCTATTAATATCATCCAAAACATTTCAACTATTTTTTGCCCCTAAATTAACAGTGTAATTGAAAACATGCCACACCTTGACTTGAAATCTATAATCAGGGGTCGTTTGTCGATGGTGACGACCACGTGTGTGGTGAGGGCCACGTTGGGGCTGAGGAAGACATTCACTCTGAAGGCTCTGCCAGGGACACACTCAAACCAGTGAACCAGCACGTCCGACTCCGTCAAGTTAGCCATAGTCATGGCAGATATATTCTTCTGAAATGATGACGTAGTCGGCAGATCCTCATCATTCACTAAAATATACAACAGAACAGCATTTCATAATGATCTGTCGAAGGTATGTGAGGAGGCTAATGATCTGGCAAAGGTATCTGAGGAGGCTAATGATCTGGCGAAGGTATCTGAGGAGACTAATGATCTGGCGAAGGTATCTGAGGAGACTAATGATCTGGTGAAGGTAACTGAGGGGACTAATGATCTGGCGAAGGTATCTGAGGAGGGTAATGATCTGGCGAAGGTATCTGAGGAGGGTAATGATCTGGTGAAGGTATCTGAGGAGGGTAATGATCTGGTGAAGGTATCTGAGGAGACTAATGATCTGGTGAAGGTATCTTAGGAGGCTAACGATCTGGCGAAGGCATCTGAGGAGACTAATGATCTGGCGAAGGTATCTGAGGAGACTAATGATCTGGCGAAGGTAACTGAGGAGACTAATGATCTGGCGAAGGTAACTGAGGAGACTAATGATCTGGCGAAGGTATTTGAGGAGACTAATGATCTGGTGAAGGTATCTGAGACTAATGATCTGGCGAAGGTATCTGAGGAGACTAATGATCTGGCAAAGGTATCTGAGGAGACTAATGATCTGGCGAAGGTAACTGAGGAGACTAATGATCTGGTGAAGGTATCTGAGGAGACTAATGATCTGGTGAAGGTATCTGAGGAGACTAATGACCTTGGAGTTGTGGGAAGTTGATCGTGATGGGTTTTTGCAGCTGACCAAGGCTGAGCTTCGTTCCTTGCAGAGTCTTGACATCTACGCTGACCACAGAGGACGTCACTTCCTGTGCAGAGTCGTCCCAGATAAACGGGTTGCTCTGAGATTCATACATCTGAAGTACACACAACCATCACAACACTCATCTCTGTTTGTAAACTTGATGTGAGATTTATCTGCAATATCCCATATTACCAATCCTACTGGTGTGAATAAAACATGCATATTACCTGAACATGGAGCAGCTGGAAGGTGGTGAGGGCAGCTGGGACGTGGTAAGGGCAGTATGTTACCTGTACATGGAGCAACTGGGAGGTGGTGAGGGCAGTATGTTACCTGTATATGGAGCAGCTGGGAGGTGGTGAGGGCAGCTGGGAGGTGGTGAGGGCAGCATGTTACCTGTATGTGGAGCAGCTGGGAGGCGGTGAGAGCAGCTGGGAGGTGGTGACGGCAGCTGGGAGGAGGTCAGGGCAGTATGTTACCTGTATATGGAGCAGCTGGGAGGCGGTGAGGGCAGCTGGGAGGTGGTGACGGCAGCTGGGAGGTGGTCAGGGCAGTATGTTACCTGTATATGGAGCAGCTGGGAGGTGGTGAGGGCAGTGTGTTACCTGTATGTGGAGCAGCTGGGGGGTGGTGAGGGCAGCTGGGGGTGGTGAGGGCAGCTGGGAGGTGGTGAGGGCAGTATGTTACCTGTATGCGGAGCAGCTGGGAGGCGGTGAGGGCAGCTGGGAGGTGGTGAGGGCCGCATGTTACCTGTATATGGAGCAGCTGGGAGGTGGTGAGGGCAGCTGGGAGGTGGTGAGGCTGTATGTTACCTGTATATGGAGCAGCTGGGAGGTGGTGAGGGCAGCTGGGAGGTGGTGAGGCTGTATGTTACCTGTATATGGAGCAGCTGGGAGGTGGGATGACTGGAATTTGAGCTTGTCAAGGCCACGGCTGCCATTAGGTCCTCTTCCAAACCTTCCAGAGACACAGTAGCCTTCTCCACATGGCCGCTATCCACCTCATCCTGTCCCTCTGAGGCTTTGGCTGTGTATTCTACCTACAGTATGGACACATTCTGGTAGAGTCAAATCCAACACTACTGACTGGTAATCATCCTTGTTTTAAATAAATGAGATAATGGAGATTGTGTGTGGGATAGATTCATGTGTAAAGAATATGACAAACAGGAGCATAAGGAAAATATATTTTGTGTTTTAGTTTTACAAACCTGTGTGAGTTCTGATACAGTGTTTTTCCACAAAGCCAGATGCATACCCTGTGTGTACACAGAGAGGGGCTCACTGCTTGGAGTGTGGTCCTCTAGCAGAATGTCTGATACACTCTCCACAACAGATAATGTGTTGCTGGCAACCTCCTCAGCCTGCAACATAAAACACTACAACATCCTCAGCCTGCAACATAAAAAACTACAACATCCTCAGCCTGCAACATAAAACACGACAACATCCTCAGCCTGCAACATAAAACACTACAACCTCCTCAGCCTGCAACATAAAACACTACAACATCCTCAACCTGCAAAACTACAACATCCTCAGCATACAACACTACAACATCCTCAGCCTGCAACACTACAACATCCTCAGCCTACAACACTACAACATCCTCAGCCTGCAACACTACAACATCCTCAGCCTACAACACTACAACATCCTCAGCCTACAACACTACAACATCCTCAGCCTACAACACTACAACATCCTCAGCCTGCAAAAGTACAACATCCTCAGCCTGCAACACTACAACATCCTCAGCCTGCAACACTACAACATCCTCAGCCTACAACACTACAACATCCTCAGCCTGCAACACTACAACATCCTCAGCATACAACACTACAACATCCTCAGCCTGCAACACTACAACATCCTCAGCCTACAACACTACAACATCCTCAGCCTACAACACTACAACATCCTCAGCCTACAACACTACAACATCCTCAGCCTGCAAAAGTACAACATCCTCAGCCTGCAAAACTACAACATCCTCAGCCTACAACACTACAACATCCTCAGCCTACAACACTACAACATCCTCAGCCTGCAACACTACAACATCCTCAGCCTGCAACATAAAACACTACAACATCCTCAGCCTGCAACATAAAACACTACAACATCCTCAGCATACAACACAACATCCTCAGCCTACAACACTACAACATCCTCAGCCTACAACACTACAACATCCTCAGCCTACAACACTACAACATCCTCAGCCTGCAACACTACAACATCCTCAGCATACAACACTACAACATCCTCAGCCTGCAACACTACAACATCCTCAGTCTACAACACTACAACATCCTCAGCCTACAACACTACAACATCCTCAGCCTGCAACATAAAACACTACAACATCCTCAGCCTGCAACATAAAACACTACAACATCCTCAGCATACAACACAACATCCTCAGCCTACAACACTACAACATCCTCAGCCTACAACACTACAACATCCTCAGCCTACAACACTACAACATCCTCAGCCTACAACACTACAACATCCTCAGCCTACAACACTACAACATCCTCAGCCTGCAACATAAAACACTACAACATCCTCAGCCTACAACACAACATCCTCAGCCTACAACACTACAACATCCTCAGCCTGCAACACTACAACATCCTCAGCATACAACACTACAACATCCTCAGCCTGCAACATAAAACACTACAACATCCTCAGCCTACAACACTACAACATCCTCAGCCTACAACACTACAACATCCTCAGCCTGCAACATAAAACACTACAACATCCTCAGCCTACAACACTACAACATCCTCAGCCTGCAACATAAAACACTACAACATCCTCAGCCTGCAACACTACAACATCCTCAGCCTACAACACTACAACATCCTCAGCCTGCAACACTACAACATCCTCAGCCTGCAACACTACAACATCCTCAGCCTACAACACTACAACATCCTCAGCCTGCAACACTACAACATCCTCAGCCTACAACACTACAACATCCTCAGCCTGCAACACTACAACATTCTCAGCCTGCAACATAAAACACTACAACATCCTCAACCTGCAACACTACAACATTCTCAGCCTGCAACATAAAACACTACAACATCCTCAGCCTACAACACTACAACATCCTCAGCCTACAACACTACAACATCCTCAGTCTGCAACACTACAACAGCCTACAACACTACAACAGCCTACAACACTACAACAGCCTACAACACTACAACATCCTCAGCCTGCAACACTACAACATCCTCAGCCTGCAACACTACAACATCCTCAGTCTGCAACACTACAACATCCTCAGCCTACAACACTACAACATCCTCAGCCTGCAACACTACAACATCCTCAGCCTACAACACTACAACATCCTCAGCCTGCAACACTACAACATCCTCAGCCTGCAACACTACAACATCCTCAGCCTGCAACACTACAACATCCTCAGCCTGCAACACTACAACATTCTCAGCCTGCAACACTACAACATCCTCAGCCTACAACACTACAACATCCTCAGTCTGCAACATAAAACACAACATCCTCAGCCTGCAACACTACAACATCCTCAGTCTGCAACACTACAACAGCCTACAACACTACAACATCCTCAGCCTGCAACACTACAACATCCTCAGCCTGCAACACTACAACATCCTCAGCCTGCAACACTACAACATCCTCAGCCTGCAACACTACAACATCCTCAGCCTACAACACAACATCCTCAGCCTGCAACACTACAACATCCTCAGCCTACAACACTACAACATCCTCAGCCTGCAACACTACGACATCCTCAGCCTGCAAAAGTACAACATCCTCAGCCTACAACACTACAACATCCTCAGTCTGCAACGCTACAACATCCTCAGCCTGCAACACTACAACATCCTCAGCCTGCAACACTACGACATCCTCAGCCTGCAACACTACAACATCCTCAGCCTACAACACTACGACATCCTCAGCCTGCAACACTACAACATCCTCAGCCTACAACACTACAGCATCCTCAGCCTACAAAACTACAACATCCTCAGCCTGCAACACTACAACATCCTCAGCCTGCAACACTACGACATCCTCAGCCTGCAACACTACAACATCCTCAGCCTACAACACTACAGCATCCTCAGCCTACAAAACTACAACATCCTCAGCCTGCAACACTACAACATCCTCAGCCTGCAACACTACAACATCCTCAGCCTGCAACACTACAACATCCTCAGCCTACAACACTACAACATCCTCAGCCTGCAACACTACAACATCCTCAGCCTACAACACTACAACATCCTCAGTCTGCAACATAAAACACAACATCCTCAGCCTACAACACTACAACATCCTCAGTCTGCAACATAAAACACAACATCCTCAGCCTACAACACTACAACATCCTCAGCCTGCAACACTACAACATCCTCAGCCTACAACACAACATCCTCAGCCTGCAACACTACAACATCCTCAGCCTGCAACACTACAACATCCTCAGCCTGCAACACTACAACATCCTCAGCCTACAACACAACATCCTCAGCCTACAACACAACATCCTCAGCCTACAACACTACAACATCCTCAGCCTGCAACACTACAACATCTTCAGCCTACAACACTACAACATCCTCAGTCTGCAACATAAAACACAACATCCTCAGCCTACAACACTACAACATCCTCAGCCTACAACACTACAACATCCTCAGCCTGCAACACTACAACATCCTCAGCCTGCAACACTACAACATCCTCAGCCTGCAACACTACAACATCCTCAGCCTGCAACACTACAACATCCTCAGCCTGCAACACTACAACATCCTCAGCCTACAACACTACAACATCCTCAGCTTGCAACACTACAACATCCTCAGCCTACAACACTACAACATCCTCAGCCTACAACACTACAACATCCTCAGCCTGCAACACTACAACATCCTCAGCCTGCAACACTACAACATCCTCAGCCTGCAACACTACAACATCCTCAGCTTGCAACACTACAACATCCTCAGCCTGCAACACTACAACATCCTCAGCCTACAACACTACAACATCCTCAGCCTACAACACAACATCCTCAGCTTGCAACACTACAACATCCT
This sequence comes from Amphiduros pacificus, assembly GCA_949316495.1. NCBI lineage: Eukaryota > Metazoa > Annelida > Polychaeta > Phyllodocida > Hesionidae > Amphiduros > Amphiduros pacificus. The sequence continues at coordinate 41,414,623 of OX439010.1, forward strand.
CAGCCTACAACACTACAACATCCTCAGCCTACAACACTACAACATCCTCAGCCTACAACACTACAACATCCTCAGCCTGCAACACTACAACATCCTCAGCCTACAACACTACAACATCCTCAGCCTGCAACACTACAACATCCTCAGCCTACAACACTACAACATCCTCAGCCTACAACACTACAACATCCTCAGCCTGCAACACTACAACATCCTCAGCCTGCAACACTACAACATCCTCAGCCTGCAACACTACAACATCCTCAGCCTACAACACTACAACATCCTCAGCCTACAACACTACAACATCCTCAGTCTGCAACATAAAACACAACATCCTCAGCCTGCAACACTACAACATCCTCAGCCTGCAACACTACAACATCCTCAGCCTGCAACACTACAACATCCTCAGCCTGCAACACTACAACATCCTCAGCCTGCAACACTACAACATCCTCAGCCTACAACACTACAACATCCTCAGCCTGCAACACTACAACATCCTCAGCCTGCAAAAGTACAACATCCTCAGCCTACAACACTACAACATCCTCAGCCTGCAACATAAAACACTACAACATCCTCAGCCTACAACACTACAGCATCCTCAGCCTACAAAACTACAACATCCTCAGCCTGCAACACTACAACATCCTCAGCCTGCAACACTACAACATCCTCAGCCTGCAACACTACAACATCCTCAGCCTACAACACTACAACATCCTCAGCCTGCAACACTACAACATCCTCAGCCTACAACACTACAACATCCTCAGTCTGCAACATAAAACACAACATCCTCAGCCTACAACACTACAACATCCTCAGTCTGCAACATAAAACACAACATCCTCAGCCTACAACACTACAACATCCTCAGCCTGCAACACTACAACATCCTCAGCCTGCAACACTACAACATCCTCAGCCTACAACACTACAACATCCTCAGCCTGCAACACTACAACATCCTCAGCCTACAACACTACAACATCCTCAGCCTACAACACTACAACATCCTCAGCCTGCAACATAAAACACTACAACATCCTCAGTCTGCAACACTACAACATCCTCAGCCTGCAACACTACAACATCCTCAGTCTGCAACATAAAACACAACATCCTCAGCCTACAACACTACAACATCCTCAGTCTGCAACATAAAACACAACATCCTCAGCCTGCAACACTACAACATCCTCAGCCTACAACACTACAACATCCTCAGCCTGCAACACTACAACATCCTCAGCCTGCAACACTACAACATCCTCAGCCTGCAACACTACAACATCCTCAGCCTACAACACTACAACATCCTCAGCCTGCAACACTACAACATCCTCAGCCTACAACACTACAACATCCTCAGTCTGCAACATAAAACACAACATCCTCAGCCTACAACACTACAACATCCTCAGTCTGCAACATAAAACACAACATCCTCAGCCTACAACACTACAACATCCTCAGCCTGCAACACTACAACATCCTCAGCCTGCAACACTACAACATCCTCAGCCTACAACACTACAACATCCTCAGCCTACAACACTACAACATCCTCAGCCTACAACACTACAACATCCTCAGCCTGCAACACTACAACATCCTCAGCCTACAACACTACAACATCCTCAGCCTGCAACACTACAACATCCTCAGCCTACAACACAACATCCTCAGCCTACAACACTACAACATCCTCAGCCTACAACACAACAACATCCTCAGCCTACAACACAACATCCTCAGCCTGCAACACTACAACATCCTCAGCCTGCAACACTACAACATCCTCAGCCTGCAACACTACAACATCCTCAGCCTACAACACAACATCCTCAGCCTACAACACAACAACATCCTCAGCCTACAACACTACAACATCCTCAGCCTGCAACACTACAACATCTTCAGCCTACAACACTACAACATCCTCAGTCTGCAACATAAAACACAACATCCTCAGCCTACAACACTACAACATCCTCAGCCTACAACACTACAACATCCTCAGCCTGCAACACTACAACATCCTCAGCCTACAACACTACAACATCCTCAGCCTGCAACACTACAACATCCTCAGCCTGCAACACTACAACATCCTCAGCCTACAACACTACAACATCCTCAGCCTACAACACTACAACATCCTCAGCCTGCAACACTACAACATCCTCAGCCTACAACACTACAACATCCTCAGCCTGCAACACTACAACATCCTCAGCCTGCAACACTACAACATCCTTAGCCTACAACACTACAACATCCTCAGCTTGCAACACTACAACATCCTCAGCCTGCAACACTACAACATCCTCAGCCTACAACACTACAACATCCTCAGCCTACAACACTACAACATCCTCAGCTTGCAACACTACAACATCCTCAGCCTACAACACTACAACATCCTCAGCCTGCAACACTACAATATCCTCAGCCTGCAACACTACAACATCCTCAGCCTACAACACTACAACATCCTCAGCCTGCAACACTACAACATCCTCAGCCTGCAACACTACAACATCCTCAGCCTACAACACTACAACATCCTCAGCCTACAACACTACAACATCCTCAGCCTGCAACACTACAACATCCTCAGCCTGCAACACTACAACATCCTCAGCCTGCAACACTACAACATCCTCAGCCTACAACACTACAACATCCTCAGCCTACAACACTACAACATCCTCAGTCTGCAACATAAAACACAACATCCTCAGCCTGCAACACTACAACATCCTCAGCCTGCAACACTACAACATCCTCAGCCTGCAACACTACAACATCCTCAGCCTGCAACACTACAATATCCTCAGCCTGCAACACTACAACATCCTCAGCCTGCAACACTACAACATCCTCAGCCTACAACACAACATCCTCAGCCTGCAACACTACAACATCCGCAGCCTACAACACTACAACATCCTCAGCCTACAACACTACAACATCCTCAGCCTACAACACTACAACATCCGCAGCCTACAACACTACAACATCCTCAGCCTACAACACTACAACATCCTCAGCCTGCAACACTACAACATCCTCAGCCTGCAACACTACAACATCCTCAGCCTGCAACACTACAACATCCTCAGCCTACAACACAACATCCTCAGCCTGCAACACTACAACATCCTCAGCCTGCAACACTACAATATCCTCAGCCTGCAACACTACAACATCCTCAGCCTACAACACTACAACATCCTCAGCCTGCAACACTACAACATCCTCAGCCTACAACACTACAACATCCTCAGCCTGCAACACTACAACATCCTCAGCCTGCAACACTACAACATCCTCAGCCTACAACACAACATCCTCAGCCTGCAACACTACAACATCCTCAGCCTACAACACTACAACATCCTCAGCCTACAACACTACAACATCCTCAGCCTACAACACTACAACATCCTCAGCCTGCAACACTACAATATCCTCAGCCTGCAACACTACAACATCCTCAGCCTACAACACTACAACATCCTCAGCCTACAACACAACATCCTCAGCCTGCAACACTACAACATCCTCAGCCTACAACACTACAACATCCTCAGCCTACAACACTACAACATCCTCAGCCTACAACACTACAACATCCTCAGCCTACAACACTACAACATCCTCAGCCTACAACACTACAACATCCTCAGCCTTCAACACTACAACATCCTCAGCCTACAACACTACAACATCCTCAGCCTTTAATATAAAAAACTCAAACCTAAAATACTCAACTGGATTGTTGTGTTAAAAGGGACCCTTACAGTCCATAAAATATAATTCCAAGCTTTGTAACCTGTTTCCAGAGGGTGTTTTTCATGTCTTCCTGTTGCTGGATAAGATTTGTTTCTGTCAAGTTCTCCTCCACCAGTTTTGTTTGCACCGACTCTGCCGTGGTCTCCAGCAGATGCATGGACCCCTCCAAGAGAAACCTGATAAACCACAAAACAGAGAACAGTGGCGGCATCAATATATCAGTTGAAATCTATTTTATTCCTTCAAGCTTTATTAGAGCATGCCCTGATATCCTGAACAAGCATCTTGTCAGGGCCAACAATTTTGGAGTTATTTTTTCTGCTACTGTTATTTCTTGACTGATTAAACAAGCTTGTTATGGCAAGCAAAAATTCACACCTTAGAGCAGCCGACCTGGCATACATGTACAGTTAAAGTTGGTGCATGTTAAACTTTGTACATGCTATCTATAAGATATTCTTAGCAAATTAGAATCAGCATTTAATCTTTCAAGGTCATGCAAGGTCATATGGTTCAGCACAAGAACTGTCCAAAACTGCAGCTGTATATGCAAAGTATGCCTCATACATACACACTCACAGTACATAATAGTTTCTTTTTCAAAGAATCTTTCTTGTTTATCGTGTTGGGAGTGTACCTATTTAGGAGACCCACCTTGCTGTTTCTGCTGCCAAGCTTGCATCTGTTGTATTATCTGTCTCATCCTTAGCAGCTTCACTCAGAAAGGTCCCAAGTTCATTATACACATTTGCAGTCTCTACCTGAAATATGCAAATACTTTTCAATAAAATAAGCTTACATGTATATCACAGCATGTAAGTCAAATATATTAATGAACAATAACCAATCTCAAAACACATTAAATTAATTCAACAGAATGAAAACTTTCTGGACATATTTTAAACAAAACAAGTCCCCCACCATTGAATGTGTTAGAATCAGATGGTTTAAGAAAGTGTTGAAATGTTAGCTGACTGAAATGAAAACACATGAACTGTGTAACTAGCAAATTTTCTGCGGGCTCTGTAAGTCAGGCCAGTCGCTTTTCACCCATTTTAAAGATATGCACAGTAATCGCAAAACTCCTGCGAAACAATGGGTGCTTCAGACTTTCATTTCTCTGGCTTCCTACCTTACTCTTTGCTATTACAAAATCACAACCATGAAAGGGTTCCAGTCCAACCGTAGCTTGTTACAATTGGCTCAAGGGCATACATGTTGAAATGTCTAATGCTGAAGATATATTTCTGACTTTGCCTGGCTGAATGTCGGACATATTGTTGGACATATGTGGGTCAAAAACTTTTGGTGAACACTAATAACACTTTGTCGTTGCCATGCATGTAAATCTTTAGTATCTCCAGTTCATCTTTCATGAGATATGGCCTGCACAATAATATAAAGGTCAAGGTCACAGCACAAGGTCAAATGTCAAATCTGTAAAAATTGTAAATGGGGCTCAACATAGTGTTGATATATAACAGATATAAAGAACCTTTCATTCACTTTTAATGGTTGAGATGTTGCATGTACATGTAGACAAATTTAAAATTCAGTCAATGTGTCAAGGTCAAAAGTCATGACTAAAAAAGTATCACAAGGCACAGCTAAGATATTTCAGTATACCAAGTTTTAATTTCCTCTAATAATAATAATAATAATAATAAAACTTGTATAGCACTGATACCAGACAAGGTCTGTTCATAGCGCTGTGTTCAAGACATGTGTCCTGAAGAGATGAGTTTTCAGTCTATTCTTGAATGATGAGACTGAAGTACTTGTCCTAATTTCAGTAGGCAAGGAGTTCCACAGTTTAGGGCCAGCAAATGAAAAGGCCCTGTCACCCACTGTCCTTAGCCTGGTCTTAGGTACTTGTAGATGGGTGCCATCGTTGGATCTTAGACAGCGTTCACCATCTTTGATATGGAGTAGATCCCGTAAGTAAGGCGGAGCCTTACCATTTAGGGCCTTCCAGGTCAGGAGAAGGATTTTGAATTCAATTCTCGCATGTACAGGGAGCCAGTGCAATTCCTGTAGTTTTCCTGAAATGTGATCGAATTTCCTTATTTTTCCTACCACACGCGCTGCGGAGTTTTGGAGGTATTGCAGCTTCCTGATGTCAGTTTTAGGAAGACCAGCTAACAGGCCATTACCATAATCCAGAGTAGATGTAACAAAGGCATGGGTAAGTGTTACAGCAGTCTTCTCGTCTAGACAATGTCTAATGGCGGCCAGGTTCCTGATATGATAATAGCCCTTCTGACACATTTTTCTGATCTGAGCCTTCATGTCCATGTTGGAGTCAAATGTGATACCGAGATCCACCACAGACTCGCTAGGGACAATATCAGAGCCACCCACTCTGATTGTGTCTGGGATACTGCTGTGGGTTGCAGTATTGTACTTGTCAGTACATATGAGCATCTCTGTCTTTCCATCGTTTATCTTCATCTTATTAAATATAAGGAAATTCCTGACCTCACAGACACATTCCTCAAGTTTGTGTCTGCTCATATCACCGTGATGGGGGGAGGTGTTGTCAACAGGGATGTAGATCTGAGTATCATCTGCATAGATATGATAGCTCAGACCATATTTGGCCAGAATGTCCGAGAGGGGTGTCATGTAAATGGTGAACAGTATGGGACCCAAAACTGAGCCCTGTGGCACTCCATATTTTATGGACTTCAGACATGACCTATGGGTCCCAACCTTCACACATTGTTTCCTGTTCCTTAGGTATGATCAAATCCAGGAGAGGGTGTGACCCTTGACATTACATCTAGCCTCCAGTCTATCAAATAAGATTTGATGGTCAATGGTGTCGAAAGCAGCAGAGAGGTCTAGCAACAGCAAGATTACTGACTTTTTGTTATCTAGTGCACACAAGATATCGTTTTGAACCTTTAGCAAAGCAGTTTCAGTGCTGTGATGCTCCTTGTAGGCCGATTAGAACTTGTCAGTAAGGCCATTCCTCACAAGATGAGGGACCAACTGGTCTGCTACTGCCCTCTCAGTTAGCTTTGAGATAAATGTCAGGTTTGAAACAGGCCTATAGTTTTTCTCAATCAGTTCTAGACCAAGTTTCTTCAACAGGGGTGTTATGATGGCTATCTTCATGTTTTCCGATACTTCCGATTCCATTAGTGATTTATTTATGATGGAAGTAATTATTAGTAAGAGGTCATCTAGGAGGTCAAGTAGGAGCCAGGTTGGAATAGGATCCAGCTCACATGACTTCTTAGCCGACATCTTGATCAATTTTCGCACGTCATCTATGGTTAAGGGTGTGGCCGTGAGGCAGGTGAAGATAAATAACTGCGTCTTATAGTATACGACAGTGGTAGAGAAGCCGACAGTTGATAGTGTCAGCAGATAACTCGTGTTTTCACCCGTATGCCGTGAGGCTGGTGAAAGCCGAGATGTCGTAGATCACCCGTGTGCCGCAAGGCTGGTGATAGAGATATTGTAGTCCACCCGTGGCCGTGAGGCAGGTGGGAGAGGCAATCAATGCGTGGTACAGTAAACAACAGGTGAGTGGCAAGATGGCCGCCTGTCGAATACGTATTTAGCAGAGATCGTGTGCGTATTTTTCACCCGTGTGCCGAGAGGCTGGTGAAAAGGTTTTGTCTTAAGAGTCCGAGGATACTTAAGACCACGTGTACCTGGAGAAAACTGTTTCAGACTTAGAGCACTTGACACAAGCAGGACAGGATTGTCAGCTCGTGAACGCCGTGCCTTCAAAAAGACAACAACTTGGGACCGGCCTTCGCAAGCAAAAGTCAATCCAAACTGCCGTCAGAGCTTGCAGAAAGTCTGTTACAGAAAGATCAAGGTATGGACTTGGTGTGCAATTAAAAATGGACAGTTCTAGGCTCAAGTTAGACCAAATATCGCGTCAATAAAGACAGAATATTCGGAGCTTCACAAAAGAGCAGCCATCACCGCGCACCCATGCGCACACTCATGCGCACGCATGCGCACACTCTAATAAGTGGCTGCTGAGATACGCTCCTAAAAAGATTTGTGACCTCAAGGTCACTGCACTAAGGTCAATGGTGACATCACTAAGATTTGAAGGAATCTTCACCTCTATATCTACCTGTATATAAAATGTGAATATATATTACTGGTAGTTTTAGAGAAGAAGATATTTAAACATTGCGTGGATATATAACAGATATGATGTGCTTTTTATTCAATTTTAATGGATGAGCTGTTGCATGTACAGTAGAGCCCAAATGCACAATATGATATCACAGGAGACTTTTGACGTGACACGATATTTTGGCCATAAAAATCCCATAAAACTGTCAAGACTTTTCTGGCCTCTCTTAATGGGAGGGTTTCCGCGTTATAATGGAGATCGTGTTTCTTCACCACATATTAATCACCTCAGGGAGCCCCCTTCTCTGACTGCACGGTGAATTGAATGTCCACTCTCACTCTCACAATCATCTTCACTTACAGAAAACAAACCATGAATATGCTAAAGATTGTATTAGATATAATATCCCAAAAACTGTGAATAGTTCCCCCAAATGCATTATGGACAACATGGGTACACAGAGTATGCAAAATTATATTAAAAATTTATGTCCTTATTGCAAAATATACTAATGTCTGTTTTACAGATGATTGTTACATATGTAGTAGAGTTGACAATTAATAATAGAAGCCAAAACAATTTGCTGATACCTGCCACCCCGATACCTGCCATCCCGATACCTGCCACCCCGATACCTGCCATCCTGGCCACCCTGATACCTGCCACCCCGATACCTGCCACCCTGATACCTGCCACCCTGATACCTGCCATCCCGATACCTGCCACCCTGATACCTGCCACCCCGATACCTGCCATCCCGATACCTGCCAACCCGATACCTTCCATCCTGATACCTGCCACCCTGATACCTGCCACCCTTGCCATCCTGATACCTGCCACCCTGATACCTGCCATCCCGATACCTGCCACCCTGATACCTGCCACCCTGATACCTGCCACCCCGATACCTGCCATCCCGATACCTGCCACCCCGATACCTGCCAACCCGATACCTGCCACCCCGATACCTACCATCCCGATACCTGCCACCCTGATACCTGCCACCCCGAATCCTGCCACCCTGGCCATCCTGATACCTGCCACCCTGGCCACCCTGATACCTGCCACCCTGGCCATCCTGATACCTGCCACCCTGATACCTGCCACCCTGGCCATCCTGATACCTGCCACCCTGGCCATCCTGATACCTGCCAACCTGATACCTGCCATCCTGATACCTGCCACACTGATACCTGCCACCCCGATACCTGCCACCCTGATACCTGCCACCCTGATACCTGCCATCCCAATACCTGCCACCCTGGCCATCCTGATACCTGCCACCCTGATACCTGCCATCCCGATACCTGCCACCCTGATACCTGCCACCCTGATGCCTGCCATCCTGATGCCTGCTACCCTGGCCACCCTGATACCTGCCACCCTGATACCTGCCACCCTGATACCTGCTACCCTGATACCTGCCATCCTGATACCTGCTACCCTGGCCACCCTGCTACCCTGGCCACCCTGATACCTGCCACCCCGATACCTGCCACCCCGATACCTGCCACCCTGATACCTGCCACCCTGATACCTGCCATCCTGATACCTGTCATCTTGGCCATCCTGATACCTGCCACCCTGATACCTGCCATCCTGGCCACCCTGATACCTGCCACCCCGATACTTACCTGCCACCCCGATACCTGCCATCCCAATACCTGCCACCCTGATACCTGCCACCCTGATACCTGCCACCCTGGCCATCCTGATACCTGCCACCCTGATACCTGCCATCCTGATACCTGCCACACTGATACCTGCCACCCCGATACCTGCCACACTGATACCTGCCACCCTGATACTTGCCACCCTGATACCTGCCATCCTGATACCTGCCACCCTGATACCTGCTATCCTGATACCTGCCACCCTGATGCCTGCCACCCTGATACCTGCCATCCTGATACCTGCCATCCTGATACCTGCCACCCTGATACCTGCCATCCCAATACCTGCCACCCCGTTACCTGCCACCCTGATACCTGCCATCCCGAATCCTGCCACCCTGGCCATCCTGATACCTGCCACCCTGATACCTGCCACCCTGATACCTGCCATCCCGATACCTGCCACCCTGATACCTGCCACCCTGATGCCTGCCATCCTGATGCCTGCTACCCTGGCCACCCTGATACCTGCCACCCTGATACCTGCTACCCTGGCCACCCGCCACCCCGATACCTGCCACCCCGATACCTGCCACCCTGATACCTGCCACCCTGATACCTGCCATCCTGATACCTGTCATCTTGGCCATCCTAGTACCTGCCACCCTGATACCTGCCATCCTGGCCACCCTGATACCTGCCACCCCGATACCTACCTGCCACCCCGATACCTGCCATCCCAATACCTGCCACCCTGATACCTGCCACCCTGATACCTGCCACCCTGGCCATCCTGATACCTGCCACCCTGATACCTGCCATCCTGATACCTGCCACACTGATACCTGCCACCCCGATACCTGCCACACTGATACCTGCCACCCTGATACTTGCCACCCTGATACCTGCCATCCTGATACCTGCCACCCTGATACCTGCTATCCTGATGCCTGCCACCCTGATGCCTGCCACCCTGATGCCTGCCACCCTGATACCTGCCATCCTGATACCTGCCATCCTGATACCTGCCACCCTGATACCTGCCACCCTGATACCTGCCATCCTGATACCTGCCATCCTGATACCTGCCACCCTGATACCTGCCATCCCGATACCTACCTCCCCGATACCTGCCATCCTGATACCTGCCATCCTGATACCTGCCATCCTGATGCCTGCCATCCTGATACCTGCCATCCTGATACCTGCCACCCTGGCCATCCTGATACCTGCCACCCTGTACCTGCTATCCTGATACCTGCCACCCTGATACCTGCCACCCTGATACCTGCCATCCCGATACCTACCACCCCGATACCTGCCATCCTGATACCTGCCATCCCGATACCTACCACCCCGATACCTGCCACCCCGATACCTGCCACCCTGGCCATCCTGATACCTGCCACCCTGGCCATCCTGATACCTGCCACCCCGATACCTGCCATCCTGATACCTGCCATCCTGATACCTGCCATCCTGATACCTGCCACCCTGATACCTCATACCTGCCATCCTTATTTTCTTCTAGAAATGCATGTATTTTAGACCTTATGTGGTATTTTGATACAGCTAATCAATATATTTGTTAATGATGATAATATGACAAAAAAATATATTACTGATAGTTTTGAAGAAGATTTTGTATTAAGCAAACAAATATAGGAAAAGGCTTCAAAACATAAAAATATAAGGTAATTATGTTTCTTGGCATGCAGTTATTTGACAGAATGCAGCACCTGTGTGAGTGGTGTGAGGTCCTCAGCCACGGCAGATATCTCTGTGATAGCCACAGCAGCTTGGTAAGCCTGAGATATATCTGTCACCTCCACCTCCTCCAGCGTGCTCACCATGCTGGTACGGAACTGAAACATAACACAGCTATATGTCACCTCCAGCGTGCTGGTACGGAACTGAAACATAACACAGCTACATGTCACCTCCAGCGTGCTCACCATGCTGGTACGGAACTGAAACATAACACAGCTATATGTCACCTCCAGCGTGCTGGTACGGAACTGAAACATAACACAGCTATATGTCACCTCCAGCGTGCTCACCATGCTGGTACGGAACTGAAACATAACACAGCTATATGTCACCTCCAGCGTGCTGGTACGGAACTGAAACATAACACAGCTATATGTCACCTCCAGCGTGCTCACCATGCTGGTACGGAACTGAAACATAACACAGCTATATGTCACCTCCAGCGTGCTCACCATGCTGGTACGGAACTGAAACATAACACAGCTATATGTCACCTCCAGCGTGCTCACCATGCTGGTACGGAACTGAAACATAACACAGCTATATGTCACCTCCAACGTGCTCACCATGCTGGTACGGAACTGAAACATAACACAGCTATATGTCACCTCCAGCGTGCTCACCATGCTGGTGCGGAACTGAAACATAACACAGCTATATGTCACCTCCAATGTGCTCACTATGCTGGTACGGAACTGAAACATAACACAGTTATATGGCACATCCAGCGTGCTGGTTCGGAACTGAAACATAACACAGTTATATGTCACCTCCATCCATTTAATAGAAATCATATATCCCTCTCAGATATCCCAGACAAGGCAAGTACATGTATAATTACCAGAACTCTATCTTCTCTGAGGACAGTAGCATTAGCTTGGACATCCTCTTTTTCTGCCTCTTCATTTAACAAAGCTGCTGCACCCAGTATTGACAACAAGGCAGCTGAAAAAAAAGAGTGATCATGATATAATTTGTCAATAAACAACAACAAATTCTCGTGCTTGAAATGGTTTTACAGGGTGCTCAAATAAACAAATGCAATTTATATTCTGGGGTTTTAATGTTCTTTAATTGTAATGGAGTTGCATGGTCTTTATAGATGTGTTTACTTTGAGTGTCCCCCCCCCCAGCAATAGGTGGGAAGTGTTTACTTTGAGTGTCACCCAGCAATAGGTGGGAAGTGTTTACTTTGAGTGTCCCCCCAGCAATAGGAGAGAAGTGTTCACTTTAAGTGTCCCCCCAGCAATAGGTGGGAAGTGTTTACTTTGAGTGTCACCCAGCAATAGGTGGGAAGTGTTTACTTTGAGTGTCCCCCCAGCAATAGGTGGGAAGTGTTTACTTTGAGTGTCCCCCCAGCAATAGGAGAGAAGTGTTTACTTTGAGTGTCCCCCCAGCAATAGGTGGGAAGTGTTTACTTTGAGTGTCCCCCAGCAATAGGTGGGAAGTGTTTACTTTGAGTGTCCCCCAGCAATAGGAGAGAAGTGTTTACTTTGAGTGTCCCCCCAGCAATAGGTGGGAAGTGTTTACTTTGAGTGTCCCCCCAGCAATAGGAGAGAAGTGTTCACTTTGAGTGTCCCGCCCAGCAATAGGAGAGAAGTGTTTACTTTGAGTGTCCCCCCAGCAATAGGTGGGAAGTGTTTACTTTGAGTGTCCCCCAGCAATAGGAGAGAAGTGTTTACTTTGAGTGTCCCCCCAGCAATAGGTGGGAAGTGTTTACTTTGAGTGTCCCCCCAGCAATAGGAGAGAAGTGTTCACTTTGAGTGTCCCGCCCAGCAATAGGAGAGAAGTGTTTACTTTGAGTGTCCCCCCAGCAATAGGTGGGAAGTGTTTACTTTGAGTGTCCCCCCAGCAATAGGAGAGAAGTGTTCACTTTGAGTGTCCCGCCCAGCAATAGGTGGGAAGTGTTTACTTTGAGTGTCCCCCCAGCAATAGGAGAGAAGTGTTCACTTTGAGTGTCCCCCCAGCAATAGGTGGGAAGTGTTTACTTTGAGTGTCCCCCCAGCAATAGGAGAGAAGTGTTTACTTTGAGTGTCCCCCAGCAATAGGTGGGAAGTGTTTACTTTGAGTGTCCCCCAGCAATAGGTGGGAAGTGTTTACTTTGAGTGTCCCCCCAGCAATAGGAGAGAAGTGTTTACTTTGAGTGTCCCCCCAGCAATAGGAGAGAAGTGTTTACTTTGAGTGTCCCCCCAGCAATAGGTGGGAAGTGTTTACTTTGAGTGTCCCCCCAGCAATAGGAGAGAAGTGTTTACTTTGAGTGTCCCCCCAGCAGTAGGAGAGATGTGTTTACTTTGAGTGTCACCCAGCAATAGGTGGGAAGTGTTTACTTTGAGTGTCCCCCAGCAATAGGTGGGAAGTGTTTACTTTGAGTGTCACCCAGCAATAGGAGAGAAGTGTTTACTTTGAGTGTCCCCCCAGCAATAGGTGGGAAGTGTTTACTTTGAGTGTCCCCCCAGCAATAGGTGGGAAGTGTTTACTTTGAGTGTCACCCAGCAATAGGTGGGAAGTGTATACTTTGAGTGTCACCCAGCAATAGGAGAGAAGTGTTTACTTTGAGTGTCCCCCCAGCAATAGGTGGGAAGTGTTTACTTTGAGTGTCCCCCCAGCAATAGGTGGGAAGTGTTTACTTTGAGTGTCCCCCCAGCAATAGGTGGGAAGTGTTTACTTTGATTGTCCCCCAGCAATAGGTGGGAAGTGTTTACTTTAAGTGTCCCCCGAGCAATAGGAGAGAAGTGTTTACTTTGAGTGTCACCCAGCAATAGGTGGGAAGTGTTTACTTTGAGTGTCCCCCGAGCAATAGGAGAGAAGTGTTTACTTTGAGTGTCACCCAGCAATAGAAGAGAAGTGTTTACTTTGAGTGTCCCCCCAGCAATAGGAGAGAAGTGTTTACTTTGAGTGTCACCCAGCAATAGAAGAGAAGTGTTTACTTTGAGTGTCACCCAGCAATAGGTGGGAAGTGTTTACTTTGAGTGTCACCCAGCAATAGGAGAGAAGTGTTTACTTTGAGTGTCCCCCCAGCAATAGGAGAGAAGTGTTTACTTTGAGTGTCCCCCCAGCAATAGGAGAGAAGTGTTTACTTTGAGTGTCACCCAGCAATAGAAGAGAAGTGTATACTTTGAGTGTCCCCCCAGCAATAGGTGGGAAGTGTTTACTTTGAGTGTCACCCAGCAATAGGAGAGAAGTGTTTACTTTGAGTGTCACCCAGCAATAGAAGAGAAGTGTATACTTTGAGTGTCCCCCCAGCAATAGGTGGGAAGTGTTTACTTTGAGTGTCCCCCAGCAATAGGTGGGAAGTGTTTACTTTGAGTGTCACCCAGCAATAGGTGGGAAGTGTTTACTTTGAGTGTCCCCCAGCAATAGGAGAGAAGTGTCTGCTTGATTGTCCCCCCAGAAATAGGTGGGAAGTGTCTGCTTTGAGTGTCCCCCCAGCAATAGGTGGGAAGTGTTTACTTTGAGTGTCACCCAGCAATAGGTGGGAAGTGTTTACTTTGAGTGTCCCCCAAGCAATAGGTGGGAAGTGTTTACTTTGAGTGTCACCCAGCAGTAGGAGAGAAGTGTTTACTTTGAGTGTCACCCAGCAATAGGTGGGAAGTGTTTACTTTGAGTGCCCCCCCAGCAATAGGAGAGAAGTGTTTACTTTGAGTGTCACCCAGCAATAGAAGAGAAGTGTATACTTTGAGTGTCCCCCCAGCAATAGGTGGGAAGTGTTTACTTTGAGTGTCACCCAGCAATAGGTGGGAATTGTTTACTTTGAGTGTCCCCCAGCAATAGGTGGGAAGTGTATACTTTGAGTGTCCCCCCAGCAATAGGTGGGAAGTGTTTACTTTGAGTGTCCCCCAGCAATAGGTGGGAAGTGTTTACTTTGAGTGTCCCCCAGCAATAGGAGAGAAGTGTTTACTTTGAGTGTCCCCCCAGCAATAGGAGAGAAGTGTTTACTTTGAGTGTCCCCCCAGCAGTAGGAGAGAAGTGTTTACTTTGAGTGTCACCCAGCAATAGAAGAGAAGTGTTTACTTTGAGTGTCCCCCCAGCAATAGGAGAGAAGTGTTTACTTTGAGTGTCACCCAGCAATAGAAGAGAAGTGTTTACTTTGAGTGTCACCCAGCAATAGGTGGGAAGTGTTTACTTTGAGTGTCACCCAGCAATAGGAGAGAAGTGTTTACTTTGAGTGTCCCCCCAGCAATAGGAGAGAAGTGTTTACTTTGAGTATCCCCCCAGCAATAGGAGAGAAGTGTTTACTTTGAGTGTCACCCAGCAATAGAAGAGAAGTGTATACTTTGAGTGTCCCCCCAGCAATAGGTGGGAAGTGTTTACTTTGAGTGTCACCCAGCAATAGGAGAGAAGTGTTTACTTTGAGTGTCACCCAGCAATAGAAGAGAAGTGTATACTTTGAGTGTCCCCCCAGCAATAGGTGGGAAGTGTTTACTTTGAGTGTCCCCCAGCAATAGGTGGGAAGTGTTTACTTTGAGTGTCACCCAGCAATAGGTGGGAAGTGTTTACTTTGAGTGTCCCCCAGCAATAGGTGGGAAGTGTTTACTTTGAGTGTCCCCCGAGCAATAGGAGAGAAGTGTTTACTTTGAGTGTCCCCCCAGCAATAGGAGAGAAGTGTTTACTTTGAGTGTCCCCCCAGCAATAGGTGGGAAGTGTTTACTTTGAGTGTCACCCAGCAATAGGAGAGAAGTGTTTACTTTGAGTGTCCCCCCAGCAATAGGAGAGAAGTGTTTACTTTGAGTGTCCCCCCAGCAATAGGTGGGAAGTGTTTATGTTGAGTGTCCCCCTCCCCTTCAGAGCAATAAGTAAGAAGTGTTTACGTTGAGTATCCCCCCTCCCACTCAGAGCAATAAGTAAGACGTGTTTACTTTGAGTGTCCCCCGCCTGCACCAGTTGATCCAGCCCACTTGCCCCAGTGTCCTCAGTCAGGGTCAGGTTACGCAGGTACTCGGTAATATCAACTTCTTCCTCTGAACTGTAACCCACTGGATATACCTGAAATATTCAAAGTAGGTCAGTAGGTCAGTCAGCTTGGGCATGCCAGCTCAGTGTATTGTCAGGTTGCGTAATAACCCGTAGAAACTAGTTATCAAGTTATTATATGCTAGGGAATACATCAGTGTGTCACCCCTATTCCTGTCCCTCTCATAACCCTAAGCATGAGATAATCGGGCAGATTATATGTCACCTCCAACGTGACATATAACTGAGCTTACTATGACATGAACAAGAGCACACCACTCAGATCAATGAGAAAAATTAATTTTGTGAAAGTAATTCCATCATCATCATCATCATCATCATCATCATCATTATTATCAGATGACGTCAGTAACATTTTTAGGTATAGAAATCTTAAATAGTATTCTTTAATAAAAATGACAAAATGGTGTGAAAAGTTCACATATATTTGAATTATTTTATTGATAAATACACAATTTACTCTAGTTATAAGACCTTTTTTAAAAGATCAAAAGATCAACTCCCCATATCAACATTATATAATTATGTAAAAACCTTAGGATCAATCCCCCATATCAACATTACATAACGGTACATTATGTAAAAACCTTAGGATCAACACCCCATATCAACATTACATAACGGTACATTATGTAAAAACCTTAGGATCAACCCCCCATATCAACATTACATAATTATGTAATAACCCTAGGATCAACCCCCCATATCAACATTACATAACGGTACATTATGTAAAAACCCTAGGATCAACCCCCCATATCAACATTACATAATTATGTAATAACCCTAGGATCAACCCCCCATATCAACATTACATAACGGTACATTATGTAATAACCCTAGGATCAACCCCCCATATCAACATTACATAACGGTACATTATGTAAAAACCTTAGGATCAACCCCCCATATCAACATTACATAACGGTACATTATGTAAAAACCTTAGGATCAACCCCCCATATCAACATTACATAACGGTACATTATGTAATAACCCTAGGATCAACCCCCCATATCAACATTACATAACAGTACATTATGTAAAAACCTTAGGATCAACACCCCATATCAACATTACATAACGGTATATTATGTAATAACCCTAGGATCAACCCCCCATATCAACATTACATAACAGTACATTATGTAAAAACCTTAGGATCAACACCCCATATCTTCTCTGACATTACACAACCTACTGTACATAATAACCTGAGGATCACAAGATCAACCCCACTGATATATATCATATACACCAGTCCCTGATATTACATAACCTTGTGTAATCATAAGTAAGGTTATGGTGCTAACAAGCCAATCTGAACTTGACCTTGTCTGTGAGATCAAAAATTGGTTTGAGATAATAATTCAAAGCAAACAGATATTTAGCCAAGTCTGTCACTATAGCAAACTAATTTGGTTTTAACCTTATTCTAGAGGTCAACAAGACCATGGAAAGGTCAACAACAACAAGCTCATGAGATGTATTATAGTGGAGAATGTCCCTGTAAACTTTGAATGTAATTGGAACAATATGTTAGGTTTTATCATGTTAACAAACAAAATTTCATAAGGATGAACAAATAAACAAGACCTGTCCTGAAGTTCCCATTTAATGTTTGTTGCTCAGGAGACAATAACAAATATTCAAGAAGAGAAAATACCTGGACAACATTACTGGTGGACACAGCTGCTCCCCACATGTTTGTGGCTATAGTGTGGATTGTCAAGTTATACCCTGAGCTTTCCTCACCAGAGGGCAGCACAATATCACCGACAGTTGCTTGCGTGTCAGTTGCCAGCAACTTAGCTGCAAATTGAAACAAACACTTTAACATGAAAAGAAAAAAATGTACCTGAGTCGATTTTCCAGCATTGTCAATAACATCATTTCCTGGAAAGTTGAACCTGGAATAAAAATGAGATTCAAAAGCACTAAAAACTTTCAACAAAGAATTTCAAAATGATCTGTACCATTGTCTCCAATCATGTAATATCTAAAGATGAGCGAGTCATCAGGATCTGAGAAGCCCACACAGGTAATGGTGAATTTGGTGACCAGTGTGGTGCCCTCTGGTGGTGAGATGGTGCAGACTCCTCCGGTCGGTAAACTGGCTGTCTCCACTGAATACGTCACAGAGTCACTGCTCCGTTGTGGGCAATTAGCATCAGAAGCTAAATATCACAAAAAGGAAAAGAAAATGCATGCAAGTCAAATATATATTATATATGTCACACCTGAATTCATTTATGAATTCTAAAACAACAATCAAACTCATTTTCAAAAGTTAGTTTGTTCCATGTTTGTTTCAATATTTACCATGTGCTGTGAATATATAGGTAGCATTTGGACCGAGTCTATTCTCTTTGACACCTAGAGCCACACTTGTGTTTAGTGAAGCCATATCTTGTGCCCAGTCAAGGTCACCATCCACTTCCCACACATAGGTCAAGGTCATTCCAGGGTCACAATTGGAACATTCCACCATTAAATTTAATGGTGTTGTGGGAATGACTTTTGCATCACAATTTGTCAAGCATCTGAAAGAATGCACATGTACATTAAAAATAAGTTATTGAAATGAGCATTTATTTTTTTTAAATGGGAGTGTATTTTAGGTTGGATGGATACAGTAAAACTAAAGCACTTGGCAAATGCAAATGTTTGAAATGCTCTGAAATAATGATATATCACTTACTAACCTCTTTGACTGTATCAACTGTGTTCCCAGTATTTGTACCATTTTTGACACATCCCACCTGTTGACATCTTACCTGTTGACATCCTACATGTTGACATCTTACACATCGACGTCCCACCTGGTGACCTCTTACCTATTGACATCACACCTGTTGATATCACACCTGTTGACCTCTTACCTGTTGACTTCTTACCTGTTGACCTCTTATCTGTTGACCTCTTACCTGTTGACCTCTTACCTGTTGACCTCTTACCTGATAGTGATGGAGAGTTTTGTAGCTGCATAGCAGCTGACCCCATCCTCGCTCAACACCTCGTCACAGCTGCATTCTCTCTCTGGAAGACAAACGGAATAAAACAACTCATTGCCAATGCTAATCATAATTATTACAATACCAGCTGGGATGGGACATGGCTCATTGCCAATGCTAATCATAATTATTACAATACCAGCTGGGATGGGACATGGCTCATTGCCAATGCTAATCATAATTATTGCAATACCAGCTGGGATGGGACATGGCTCATTGCCAATGCTAATCATAATTATTGCAATACCAGCTGGGATGGGACATGGCTCATTGCCAATGCTAATCATAATTATTGCAATACCAGCTGGGATGGGACATGGCTCATTGCCAATGCTAATCATAATTATTGCAATACCAGCTGGGATGGGACATGGCTCATTGCCAATGCTAATCATAATTATTACAATACCAGCTGGGATGGGACATGGCTCATTGCCAATGCTAATCATAATTATTACAATACCAGCTGGTCTTCACCAGATGCTTATGTGTGTCAATTTTTATGAAGCTGCCATTATTTGTTCTTGAGTTATTGCAATGACGTGGATTTGACATAATTGTCCCTGTGACCTTGAAAAGTAGGTGAAGGTCATGGTCTATCAAGAGAAGTCTGAGGTCTTCACCAGATGCTTATGTGTGTCAAGTCTCATAAAGCTGCCATCATTCGTTCTCGAGTTATAGCAATGATAGGGATTTCTCATAATTGTACCTGTGACCTTGAAAAGTAGGTGAAGGTCATATTCCATACAAAAATGTCTTAAGGTCTTCAAGAGATGCTTATGTGTGTCAAATCTCATAAAGCTGCCATCATTTGTTCTTGAGTTATTGCGATTCTTGGGATTTCACATAATTGTCCCTGTGACCTTGAAAAATGTCAAGGTCTCCGTCCATCTGTCTCGTCTGAGGTTTTCATCAGATGCTTATGTGTGTTGTTTCATGAAGCTGCCATCATTTGTTCTTGAGTTATCGGGATGACAAGGATGATTTCACATAATTGTCCCTGTGACCTTGAAAAGTAGGTCAAGGTCGCCGTCCATCGAACTCGTCTGAGGTTTTCACCAGATGCTTATAAAGCTGCCATAATTTGTTCTTGAGTTATTGTGATTTCACATAATTGTCCCGGTGACCTTGAAAAGTAGGTGAAGGTCATGTTTCACAGAAAACATTCTGAGGTCTTCACCAGATGCTTATGTGTGTCAAATCTCATAAAGCTGCCATCATTTGTTCTTGAGTTATTGCGATTCTTGGGATTTCACATAATTGTCCCTGTGACCTTGAAAAATAGGTCAAGGTCGCCGTCCATCGAACTCGTCTGAGGTTTCCACCAGATGCTCATGTGTGTCAAGTTTCATGAAGCTGCCATCATTTGTTCTCGAGTTATCACGATGACAAGGAAGATTTCATATAATTGTCCCTGTGACCTTGAAAAGTAGGTGAAGGTCATGTTTCATAGAAAAAATTCTGAGGTCTTCAACAGATGCTTATGTGTGTCAAATCTCATAAAGCTGCCATCATTTGCTCTTGAGTTATTGCGATTCTTGGGATTTCACATAATTGTCCCTGTGACCTTGAAAAATAGGTCAAGGTCGCCGCCCATCGAACTCGTCCGAGGTTTTCACCAGATGCTTATATGTGTAAAGTTTCATGAAGCTGCCATCATTTGTTCTCGCGTTATCACGATGACAAGGATGCATGCACGCACGCACACACGCACACACATCATCATGACATACAAGTACATCATCATGACAAAGGCAAATGATCTGGTGCCATTGTTGAAGCATGACATGGTCGGCCATTTTGCATGTACATGTACATCATTGGAGACAACATATTAATTGAAAGTTGATGTTTCAATCTACTCATGCTGAATTAGAAGATGTACTTCAATGGTAAATAAAGAGGCACTAACCTACTGCCCAGGAGCAGTTGAAGGAAGGATGCAGGGGTCCTAAAACCATAGAAAATACATGTTAATATGTGAAGCATGGTGCATAGCCATAATCATCATATTGAAGAGTCCAAATGGTCAAATAATGAGAACAGGGTTCAGACACAGCTTACCCCGGTATGTGTTAGCTTATCAAGGCATGTGTTAGCTTACCCCGGTATGTGTTAGCTTACCCAGGCATGTGTTAGCTTACCCCGGTATGTGTTAGCTTACCCAGGCATGTGTTAGCTAACCAAGGTATGTGTTAGCTTACCCAGGCATGTGTTAGCTTACCCAGGCATGTGTTAGCTTACCCAGTTATGAATTAGCTTACCCAGGAATGTGTTAGCTTACCCAGGCATGTGTTAGCTTACCCAGGCATGTGTTAGCTTACCCAGTTATGAATTAGCTTACCCAGGAATGTGTTAGCTTACCCAGGCATGTGTTAGCTTACCTTGGCATGTGTTAGCTTATCAAGGCATGTGTTAGCTTACCCAGGCATGTGTTAGCTTACCCAGGCATGTGTTAGCTTACCCCGGTATGTGTTAGCTTACCCAGGCATGTGTGAGCTTACCCAGGCATGTGTTAGCTTACCCAGTTATGTGTTAGCTTACCCAGGAATGTGTTAGCTTACCCAGGCATGTGTTAGCTTACCCAGGCATGTGTTAGCTTACCCAGTTATGTGTTAGCTTACCCAGGCGTGTGTTAGCTTATCAAGGCATGTGTTAGCTTATCAAGGCATGTGTTAGCTTACCCAGGCATGTGTTAGCTTATCAAGGCATGTGTTAGCTTATCAAGGCATGTGTTAGCTTACCCAGACATGTGTAAGTGATCTCTGTATATTGGAGAAGCATTTCGGAGGAGTACGGCAGACATTTTGCTTCAGAAAAAAACTCATCACTTGCCATTACAGAGCAATATTTCTTACAATTACAGAAATCTGCCAAAAACTCCTTCACTCCTTCCTGTGAACACCTGCAAGGAACAATAAAATATCTGTACAACTTCATTACATCCAGATTACTAACTGTTACCACAGCTTATAAATCATAACTTCTCTCAGCAAGTCTTTTACCATTATACGTAGTGTCTGTGTTAATTATAAACCATGCAGGGAACTAATCTGTTTCTCATCTTATTCCACAAAATAGAACATCATTTGAAGAATACAGCAAAATATTCCAATCTGTATGTCATACCTTTGGTGTGAAGGCACTGTGTAGGTACGGTGGCAGCTGCTAACCACGCCACTAGATGGCGGTACTGAGTGCCAGGCATTGTCATAAGTGGCGTTATCAATTCGAATGACATAACCAAACTTGTGCGTACAGCTGATGATACCAGTGGACGCAACCTCGGGACTTTCGCACAGCGTCAATTCCAACGAAGAAACTGAAATATAAGTTGTAAGCTTCAATTGCTTTTGCATGAAATAGCAATTCTACATTTACGGTGGCAATGTAAATATAGCAGGCCACGAGCCCACAGGACTCGTAAGCAAAGGTAAATATTACAGTTGAAAGTGTATGCAATATTCAGGCCTTGACATAAAGAGAAATATGTTGGTTGTTGGGCCACCAAACCATGAGACATAATTTGTTTGGGCCACTAAAAGACCAAAAATATGGTTACCCAACTGGGCCACTACAACAGAGCATTCACTGGCCTGAACAGAGGATCTAGTGGCCCCGGGCCACCGGGCCAGTGAATATTTTTTCTTGATTCATGAAGAGCCTAACCTTGAACCTTGATAGAAGTTCATGTGAAAGTTTTTCTTGAGGGCTCATCCATGACATTATCGATTGTCCACGCTAGAACACATCATGAAATAGCCAGAAACCATTGCATTGCATGTGAAACGTACTAGAATATGCAAGGATATGGGGCAAGTAAATTAGCCGAACCTTTCAAGGCCAGTGTACACACAAGATTAGCCAAACCTTTCAAGGTCAGTGTACACACAAGATTAACCAAACCTTTCAAGGCCAGTGTACACACAAGATTAGCCGACCCTTTCAAGGCCAGTGTACGCATAAGATTAGCCAAACCTTTCAAGGTCAGTGTATGCACGAGATTAGCCGACCCTTTCAAGGCCAGTGTACGCATAAGATTAGCCAAACCTTTCAAGGTCAGTGTATGCACAATATTAACCAAACATTTCAAGGTCAGTGTAGACACAAGATTAGCCGACCCTTTCAAGGCCAGTATACGCACAAGATTAGCCAAGCCTTTCAAGGCCAGTGTACGCACAAGATTAGCCGACCCTTTCAAGGCCAGTGTACGCACAAGATTAGTCGACCCTTTCAAGGCCAGTGTACGCACAAGATTAGCCGACCCTTTCAAGGCCAGTGTACGTACAAGATTAGCCGACCCTTTCAAGGCCAGTGTATGCACAAGATTAGCTGACCCTTCCAAGGCCTGTGTGCTTTCAGAATTGTCTTGACATGCAAAATGTTCCCCAAATATCTTAGTTCTAAGTAATTGTGGCATGTAATCTGACCTACATGTTGATGTTTATCCAAATTTCCAACATCACAAGAAGCATTTAGTCATCGCCAGAGTTTTCCACGTTACCTTTGTTACACAGTAGAAGGGTCCACAAGCCAAGGAACAGGGCAGCCATCTTAACTCGTCTCCTGTGACATGCTGAAGTCTTCAAACAAATCAAGAAAATATCACATTAAATGTCAAATCATCACTAGAAATGGCAGACATAGGGATATAACTTTTTTACTACTCAGAATACATCTACAAATGATATGTGATCGAATGTCAACCTTCTTAGGCTATATTGATCAAATATTGCCAGTGACCTTGAAGCGACCTTTCAATGACCTTGAAAATAAAAAGCCTATTTCCACGAAATTATCTACATGTTTTATTATCCTATCATCCACATCTTTCAAATATGAGCTCGTAGAGTCCTTATTCATCAAAATCTGTTCATAATTAACAATTTGAGAGCAATTTATAGTTTTGTGGTCAATCTATAAGGGAAAACATAGGAAAATACTATAATACTAAGTTTTTTTGAAATAATATAAAAATGTCAGCTTATTGGGGGTCAGTTTATGAAAATATAATGAATACTGCACAGAAAAACACATTAATACTAAAAAGAAATTGAAAAAAAAGTCCGTCAATTTCAAGATTTATTATGAAGCTAAAATGATTAGAAATAGCTTAAATCGGTAGGGTTACAAAAGTGACAAATTGACGGACTTTAATTTGATCTCACATTTATTTTTGAGATATTAGATAAATCAAATATTAATCTAATTTCAGAAAATAATCAACAATAAGTTGCTCTTATCATAATAATACCTAAAAAAGAAGAAATATTCACTGAAAAATATGAGAAAATTAGTCATGAATAGAAATAATTAAAAAAAATATAATAAAAAATATATTGAATGCAGAGTCAATTGGGTTCAATCATTTTGATAATTTAAAAAAAAAATGGCATTCTGTGTGGTTGATTTGGTGAATGGATGTAGAAATCAGCCAAAATTACATGTCACTGAAAGTGCTCTGCAGGGTGCTTTCTTGACGTCCGCTCCTCCCACTGCTATAGACCCGTTGCATGCGCTATGTCACTCATTCTCGCTGATGAATAAGTATCACATGATCACCTATTTGACCCATTGTGGGTCCACCTGCGACAGAAGGCACCTATGGGATCTTTTAATATAACATTCAGGGATCTTTCATATTGCCATACTCTAATGACGTCATTTTACCTTTCAGTGCACCTCTATGATAACACTCCACATAAAAATGATATGATGCCAAGAAGGAAGTGTGCTTTCACAAGTTAGGGGGAACAGTGTCTTCTAAAGTTCTTTTTTCAAGCCAAAAAACACTTGTCCCCCACATTTGAACCTCCAAAAATCCCCACCCCCCTCCTACATTGCAGAAGCTATGTTATGGCACAGATAAAAATCACAAATGGTTGCAAATATTTTCTTTAACATGTGTTTATCTTTTTGGACTGCTGTGCATAACCTATACTATAGGCTATAGTTAGCGAGTACATAGACCTACTACAGCCGACGACAACTGACCTGCGGATGACAACAGAGCTACGGTTCCATTTTCAAAGCCAATAAAGTACACCTGTACTCTCGAAAATATTCACATCGGGTCATTCTCTGACACCTGCATGTACCAACAAGGTAAAATGGTGTGATAAACATCAATAATCATTTGATAAACTGAAACACAGCTCTGTTGTCGTCCGCAGGTCAGTTATCGTCAGCACTGAGTCCAGAAGCTTGTGGGAGTACAGTAGAGCCCGAAGTGTACGCTCCATTTTAACGCGATGTCGTCAACGCGATGTATCGCGATGAATCTCACATGGATCGTTTATCATTCCTGGTGGTGTTAATGTGAATGTCCCACATGGGACTTCACAACGCGATGAACCCCTCATTAAACTGTCAAGCCAGGTCTGCAATACCTCTACACCCTTCATTTTAGAAGCCCCTTTAAGAAACCAGGATATTCAATTTAGACACATGTAGATTGGATCACAGTAGAATGCAGGGTGAAAGGGCAGGATTAAAACTTTATTGGCTCTAAAATTGATATGCTCATTTTATCAAATACTCCAAATTGTGCAATATAACATTGAGGTTCATGGTGAGATTTCCAATAAGAAATGACCATTTAAATGTTAAAGTATGATTAAAGTGAAGGCAAGGGGTTAATCCAACCCATGGAGGGCATGCTGTGGGAGATTGCTATCTGGGCATGTGTTGGGGGTCATAATGTTTATCTTGATAATGGCTACTGTACTTGTTGAGGTGCATTTAAGTTTTATTTAACTGACACTTGTTTTTCCCTTAGTTTATATATATATATATATATATATATATATATATATATATATATATATATATATATATATATATATATATATATATATATATATATATATGTATATATATATATATATATGTATATATATATATATATATATATATATATATATAATAAAATATGGTGTGACATATGGTGTGCTTAGGTATGTCTACTTTCTCACTGATGAGGACATATAAGTATCATAACAAGACAGAGTATTAATACATCCCACTTTAAGTAATCTTGATAATGTGGTTGTTGCATACTTAGCAGATATAAGCTATATAAGCTAGATGTAATGTGTACCGTATTACTGATGAGATAGATTTAGCATGACTGCCATATTGATAATTTAAATGCAACATGACTATGGTATTGATGAGGAACATGACTACATGACATTTGTAGTGATATAGGTGAAGCATGACTGCAACATTGAGTAGAGCTATGAACAGACCTATCTGGTATCAGCACTATACAAATTTTATTATTATTATTATTATTATTATTATTATTATTATTATTATTATTATTATTATTATTATAATTATTACGTGAAGTATGACTGCATTATTATTATTACGTGAAGTATGACTGCAGTTTTGGTAACAGGTGAAGCAAACTTTTGTATTGAGTAGATAAATGAAGGATGAGTTTTGTATTAGGAACATAAATGAATAGCATGACTACATTATTGAAGCCAGATAAAGCATGACTACGGTATTGAGATGAAATAAGACTACAATATTGAGTAAATGACACATGGCTTTTGTATTGATGATAAAGATGAAGCATGCCTATAATTGATGGATGAAGCATGACTTTTGAATTGATGACAAAGAAAAAGCATAAAATGCATGACAAAAATGAAGCATACAAGACTACAGTATTGATGACACCGATAAAGCATAAATGTTTGACATAAAGGAAACATGACTACAGTATTGAGTAGATATGTGAAGCAAGAATTTCATATTGATGACAGAGATGAAGCATGACTTGATATTGATGACATAGAGGAAGCATGACTTTAGTAGACAGATGAAGCATGACTTTTGTATTGATGACATACATGAACCATGACTGCAGTATTGAGAAGACAGATGAAGCATGACTGCAGTATTGATGGATGGATGAAGCATGACTGCAGTATTGATGACATAGAGTAAGCATGATTACTGTATTGAGTAGATAGATGAAGCACAAATTTTGATGATAAAGACGAAACATGACTGCAGTATTGGTGACATAGATTAAACATGACTGCAGTATTAATGACGACAAATGGACATGACTGCTGGATTAATGAGATAAATGTCGGATGACTGCAGCATTAAGATAAAGCATGATTTTTGTATTGATGACACAGATGAAGAGTGGCCTTTGTATTGATATTATAGATGTGGCATGACCGCAGTACTGAGAAGACCAGAAAACTGATGTATTAGAATATGATACAACTTTGAAGCTTTTGTGGCATAAATGAATGTGATTATGAGCAGTAATGAGGGAAGTGTGCCATGGTCAACCCTTAATGTGTGCTGGGGCGGTGGTGTGTTACTAATGACCCTCAAGTCTTGAGAACATATTCGCACCATACAAGAAGTACTTTTATCTTTTAGTTTGACCACTTATATATCCTGAAATAAAAAATGTAATATATCTCTATAAACCAAAAACATCCATTTAGCGCATCATTAACTCAATAGCAAAAGGATATATTTCTAAAATATTACTCCAAAGAGTTTTAAATGCAAGGCAGAGTGAATGGTGACAATGTTATCACACAAATGTATCAATGTCAGAAGCAACCCATAGTACAGCCCTGTGTAAGAGGTTTATTGTTATACCCTCTGGCTCCCGCCATGACTGATAAATAAAGATCGAATATCAACAGACATTCTTGTGATCAGAGAAGCAAGACAACACTTTTCCTGGACAGGGGTAAATCAGTGCAATTCTGCCCTTGTCCAAAGTTCAGATATTACTTCATTTGATAGTCAACATTCATGACAATGACAATTCAGTGATAAAATAATATCCATCCTGCAAATCAGAGTGACTAATTAGTAAAGTGATCAGAAAGAAATTTTCAATATCATGAGAAGGGTAAATTTCTGTTTGAGTGTGTGATCAGGCAATTTATCAAGATTAGACATATTTGATCACAATCAAACCTTACAAATGTGAGCTTTGTCCAAACAGAAAAAAAATCAAAATCTTCAAATAAAGGCACAGTGAATATTTACAAATTATATTTTACATTCAATATCTAATCTATATTCCATACAATGTTGCATATAAAGCTGATATTTCAGTTTGATAGCATGATCAGACATCAACTTTAACATCTCTCAGATTCATATCACAATAAATCTGTTCTGTACGCACAATGAAATATGAACAGCCATGTTCTATCAAAATTTCAAAAGACTTCATTGTATCATAGCATAAGTTGGTGTGCAACTATTGAATGGCATCTATGACCTAACTCAAAATCATCAAATAACTGTACAATGAATATTTAGTATTAACACTGCACATCAAACAACAGACATGTAACTATTTAGAGGTAAAGATCCTATCTATATATCTCATAATGTGTCATATAGAGCTGATATTCCAGTTTGATAGTTTGACCAGGCATCAATTTTCACATATCAAAGACTCATATCATGATTAAACTATTTTGAAGTAATGCATTTTGGAGATTTCATCATCAGGCATGTGGACATAATTAAATCTAAACAATTTTAGCCATATTTTATCAAGACTTTAACAATGATTAATGTGTCAGACCATAAAATTGTGTGCGGCCACTGAGAATGACATCAGGTATCAATTTTTAGACCTTACAGATTCAAATCACAATAAAACAGTTTTGCAGGCAGTGATTATATCCTCAGGTATGTCGACAAAAGAAAATAATAACAGTTTCAGCTATGTTCTTTCAAAACCTTTAAAAAATCCATTGTATCACAGCATGTCCTATAATGTCTCATATAGAGCTGATATTTCAGTATGAAAGCATGACCAGACATCAATTTTAACGTCGCTTGGGCTGATATCACAATAAATCTGTTCTGTAGGCAATATATTGATAGGATTTTATCTTCAGGTATGTAGACACAATGAAATATGAATAATTTCAGCCATGTTTTATCAAAAAAAAAAAAATCCATTGTATCGCAGCATAAAATGGTGTGTGACTACTGAAAATGACATCTATGAGCTCTGTTTTAATAGAAAAATAATTCAAAATCCTCATATAGTATTAACATTGCACACCAAAATATTATCATTTAAATATTTAGAGGTCAATATCTTATCCATATTCCTCATAATGTCTCATATAGAGCTGATATTTCAGTTTGATAGCATGACCAGGCATCAGTTTTAACATCTCTCGGGCTCATATCACAATAAAACTGTTCTGTAGGCAATATATTTTGGGGATATATTATATCCTCAGGTATGTGGACACAATGAAATATGAACAATTTCAGCCATATTTTATCAAAATTTCAAAAATATTCATTGCTTCACGGCATAAAATGATGTGCGACGACTGAAAAACGGTATCTATGAGCTATGTCTGAATAAAGAAATAATTCAAAATCTTCAAATAACTGTGCAATGACGATCTAATATTATTATTGTACATCAAAACAAAGATATTTCACTATTCAGAGTTCAATATCCTATCCACATGTCCTATAATGTCTCATATAGAGCTGATATTTCAATTCTAAAGCATGACCAGACATCAATTTTAACGTCGCTTGGGCTGATATCACAGTAAATCTCTGCTGTAGCCAATATATTGATAGGATTTTATCCTCAGGTATGTAGACACAATGAAATATAAATATTTTCAGCCATATTTTATCAAAATTTCAAAAATATTCATTGCTTCACAGCATAAAATGATGTGCGACGACTGAAAAATGGTATCTATGAGCTCTGTCTGAATAAAGAAATAATTCAAAATCCTCAAATAACTGTGCAATGACGATTTAATATTATTATTGTACATCAAAACAAAGACATTTCACTATTCAGAGTTCAATATCCTATCCACATGTCCTATAATGACTCATATAGAGCTGATATTTCAGTTCTAAAGCATGACCAGACATCAATTTTAACATCGCTTGGGCTGATATCACAATAAATCTGTTCTGTAGGCAATATATTGATAGGATTTTATCCTCAGGTATGTAGACACAATGAAATATGAATAATTTCAGCCATGTTTTATCAAATATAAAAAAAATTCCATTGTATCACAGTTTAAAATGATGTTCGACTACTGAAAGTGGCATCTATGGGCTCTGTCGTAATTGAGAAATCATTCAAAGTCTTCAAATAACTGCAATAAATGTCAAGTATTAACATTGCACATCAACATATAGACATGTAACTATTTAGAGGTCAAGATCCTATCAATATATCTCATAATGTCTCATTTAGAGCTGATATTCCAGATTGATAATGTGAACAGGCATCAATTTTATCATCTCTCAGACTCGTATCACGATAAGTCTGTTTTGCAGGTAATGCATTTTAGTGATCAGGTATGTAGACACAATGAAAATCTAAACAATTTTAGCCATATTTTATCCAAAAATTAGTTTAAATCATTGCATCAAACCATAAAATTGTGTGCGGCCACTGAGAATGACATCGGGTATCAATTTTAAGATCTTTTAGATTCCAGTCACAATAAGACAGTTTTGCAGGCAGTGTATTTTGGTGAATTTATCCTCAGGTATGTAGACAAAAGAAAATAATAACAGTTTCAGCTTTGTTTTATCAAAATTTAAAATAAAATCCATTGTCTCACAGCTTAAATGGTGTGTGACTACTGAAAATGGCATCTATGAGCTCTGTCTTAATAGAGAAATAATTCAAAATCCTCAAATAACTGTGCAATGAGTATATAGTATTAACATTGCACATCAAAATATAATTGTTTGAATATTTAGAGGTCAATATCTTATCCATATTCCTCATAATGTCTCGTATAGAAATGATATTTCAATTTTAACATCTTTCAGACTCGTATCACAATAAAACTGTCCTGTAGGCAAAGTATATTGGTGATTTTATCCTCAGGTATGTAGACACAATGAAATATGAACAATTTCAGCCATATTTTATCAAAATATTCAAAAATATTCATTGTTTCACTGCATAAAATGATGTGCGACTACTGAAAAATGGTATCTATGAGCTCTGTCTTAATAAAGAAATAATTCAAAATCTTCAAATAACTGTGCAATGACGATCTAATATTATTATTGTACATCAAAACAAAGACATTTCACTATTCAGAGTACAATATCCTATCCACATGTCCTATAATGTCTCATATAGAGCTGATATTTTAGTTCTAAAGCATGACCAGACATCAATTTTAACGTCGCTTGGGCTGATATCATGGTAAATCTGTGCTGTAGGCAATATATTGATAGGATTTTATCCTCAGGTATGTAGACACAATGAAATATAAATATTTTCAGCCATATTTTATCAAAATTTCTAAAATATTCATTGCTTCACAGCATAAAATGATGTGCGACGACTGAAAAATGGTATCTATGAAATCCTCAAATAACTGTGCAATGAATATTTAGTATTAACACTGCACATCAAACTACAGACATGTAACTATTTAGAGGTAAAGATCCTGTCTATATAACTCATAATGTGCCATATAGTGCTGATATTTCAATGTAATTGTGTGACCAGGCAACAATATCTCTCAGATTCATATCATGATAAAATGTTTTACAGTAGTGTAAAAAGTGATTTCACAATCAGACATGAAGACATAATGAAATGTTAACTGTTTCAGACATCTTTTAACAAAATTGGTAGACAAAATGATCACATGAATGCTGAAATTAAATTTATTGAATTGTAAGAATCTGCAAAAAGACCTTCATATGCTGTGTGATGATGAAATATGTGTTGCCCAACTCCACTACGAAAATGGGTCAGGTTCACAAATTTCACTCAGTGGGTTTAATCCGCTGCCACCTGTGATATCTAAATTTACCAGTGGCCTGCCTGAATGCCACTTCTGCACCCCTCCCATATCCTCTTTGACCACCCATCTGTGGTCAGTGTACTATATCCACAACCTGCAACCTAACACCACATCAAGATGTGACTTGATTGTTTCCACAGTGTAGCATTCTAACCATAATCACTTGATACAAAGACTAATTCTGTAATCTGCAGGACACTTTTACATGCTTCCTTTATTAATTTAACATCTTCTGTGCAAATACCCATCCCTAATTAATGTTCTGTCAAAGCAACAAGACTAGAAGAGAAGAGGTCCAGCTCTGGATTTATGGCATTATGTAACATAATTTTAATTATACCCTGCCATCACTGGGTCAAGATGCCTCAGATGAAGGCGGAGCAAGCAGCCAACTTCTGAAACTGATTATCTAACTCACTGTTGATAAGAATCTGACTCCTGTTTACTTTATTTTCCATGATTTCCCATCAGTCCCTCAGTAAACTTAACAAATTTCTAGGATTATACTGGATAAATATCAAACCTGCGCAACACTTATATCTTTGTCCCTGAAGGTCTCATACATGCACACTCTAGATAACTGCATTCAGCACATGTGCTTTAACATAATATGTCAGTTACTTCAATCTGCAAGTGATATTCTTCCTTCTGGACTATTCTAAAGTGAGAATAAGGTCATTAGCAAATACTTTTAGCAATAAATAACATAAATTTTGACTGTGCTATGATCACTTGACCCCTAAACCATTCAGCAGATGGGCAGATTATTTACTGGCATGCATGTTTGTTTTAGGTGTCAACTGACTGGATCACTTCATAAAACTGGCTTCTATGTTACTTTGGACTATATATATATATATATATATATATATATATATATATATATATATATATATATATATATATATATATATATATATATATATATATATTTATTCTATGATCACTGTGTATTCTGTGCTGTGATTGGTCAATTCCTGGTCACGTGAGCTTCTCTAAATTCTTGTATTGACCAGATACATTATATTGCACGTCAATATACTTTCCACTGCACTGATGACGTCACCAGTTTGCTCTGAGTGACCTGCAGACTGGAATTAAACCGACAATGGCAGTAATTAACACAGTGATCATAGAATAAAACAAATATGTACCTGGGTGTCGTGCAATATGACTTTTTATGGACCTTCGGAAAGTTATATTGCACTCGGCTGCGCCTCGTGCAATATAACTTTCCGAAGGTCCATAAAAAGTCATATTGCACTCCACCCAGGTCCATATTTGTATAATATATATATATATATATATATATATATATATATATATATATATATATATATATATATATATATATATATATATATATATATATATATATATATATATATATATATATATTGAAATTTTATATTTGTTAAAATTTTATTTGTTAAATATATATATATATATATATATATATATATATATATATATATATATATATATATATATATATTCATTCAATTGAAATATTATTTGTTAACACACTTATTTTAGCCAAAGATCATTTCAATATTTTTGTGGTGATAACCATCTGCTGAACACCTCCGTTGACATACTATATGAGTGCTGCACATGTGCACCACATAAACAGTGTTCACATTGCTATGGTGCAGTATCTAAGCATGAAAGGTAATGCCATGTCTTGAGGGGTTGCATACACCATTACCCAAATCAGTGTGAAATGATAATGATCTTTCACTGCTTAACCCTCATGCTGATATACTTTATGACTTTCATGACTTTATGTAACAGAGCTTTTGTGGAATATTCTTTTGGGAATCAGGATATATTAAGTAATTTCTTGAAAATAAACCAATATTGATTTTAAACTGAGACCTTAGACTGAAAACAAGCATGTTCAACATTCATATAAGAAATATGAGTACTTTAGGTGTTTAAGTAACAGGAAGCATGTTATGATTATATCATGACCACTCACACATGCATATTCATTTAAACAAAATAACATGGTTTTTATAGTAACCTTACAAATAAGCAATTTCGTGTGAATTTTTTTTAATTGCAAATTTCCCTCATAATATGTTGAAAGGAAAATAATAATAAAACGAAAAATATGACATGTTCACAGGAAAATTATTAAATAAAGAAGAATGATATTAATTTCAAAGTAAATGTTGGAATACCAGGCAAGGAAGCTGTAAATGCAATTCACACCACAGTCAAAGGTGGGTGCTTGCCCACTGAGATTTATGTTTGATGAAGAAACAGGATCCCCGTTGTAACGCGTTAAACCCCCAATTAAGAGAAGGCAGAAAAGTCTTGACAGTTTTATGGGATTTTTATTGCCGATGTATTGCCACCAATCTCGCGATATAACGTGGCGTACTCTTTGGGCTCTACTGTAGGTGGGGCCAATATGACGTCAATGTATATATATAATAAAGGGTTTATTATATATATATATACATTGACGATTGACACGGCGCATGCCATCTGGCTGCATCTGGACTCAGTGGTCGTCAGCTGTATTATAGTGGGGCTAAATATTTTATTTCATTCCAGGGCTCACGTAACCCTGTTTTAAAACTAACCAAAACCTGGTTTTGATGTTCTTCTGAGACATTGAGAATTCAGGTGGACTTTCTTGCATGGCATTCAAGATTTCCTTTTTGCACGATAGGATTTACGTTGCTCTCAGCTTGATGTCATGTCAAATTGTTTGTCACGTGCCGAGATTGGACAGAATTTGCTGATGCGGTTCTCTTTGAATTTACCCTGCTACATGTACATGCAGTTGAAACCTAAAGGCTGCTTTAAATAAGGTTGTCGATGAAATGAGCTAAAAAAAAGACTTGCACGATATAATTCTAAAGAATAACCATTGACATACAAAGAACTCACCACAAATTGTCCTTGACTGATATATTGAACTCAGAACGAGACCATCTTGACCTTACCGCTAGATGGCGCTTACCGCTAGATGGCGATCTTCGGAGGCTGAGAAGCCAAGCTCTGAAGGTTGCAATGTCTTTTTGGACGTGTGTGAAGTTTGTTACTTATTCACTATTCATTTGTCAGATTTTTTTCAAAATCGATAGATCAGGTTTCCAATATGTCATATTTGCAATATTGTGGTCATAATGTCACTGGGATGTATTTTGTGGCACTTTATATTAAAAATATCACGAAAAATAACATTATCAACACACTATACAAAACTATCAGAGGTCAGTTCAAAGGTCTCAAAGGTCACCACATACAGCTTCTATAAATCATCTTAGTTAAAAAAAACTTAAAATTCTAATATTCAAAGTCAAATAATACTAGCGCAGGTCAATTCAAAGGTCTTTAAATGAGGCATGAGGGTTGAGGGATACAAGATGGTGCTTAATATAATTTTTAAATGATCATTATTTGAAAAAAGTTAATTAACAATATTCAAAGTTAAAAACAACTAGCACAGGTCAATTCAAAGGTCACTAAATTTGGCATGAGGGTTGAGGGATGTCCAAACGTGCTAGCCATAAAATATGTTCCCGGTTACAAGATGGCACTTCATATAATTTTTAAATTATTATTATTAATAAAACTTAATTAACAAAATTCCAAGTTAAAGATAATAAGCACAGGTCAATTCAAAGGTCACAAAATTTGGTATGAGGGTTGAGGAGTATCCAATCGTGCTAGCCATAAAATATTTTCCAGGCATAATGCACAGACACAAGATGGCTCTACTATTTTTTTTATTATAACAGTTTAAAATCTTTAATCATATTATTGGGGTTGATAACACTTGTGCAGGTAGATTTAAAGTTCACCAAAAAGGGTTGAGAGGTTTCCATATATGCTATTTGCTTGTCATAAAATGTACCGGTATATCTTTATTTTAATTATATTAATTGGCTAAATGTGGCTTAACATCACTTTTAACATTATTTCAGTCATTTTGTGATGAGACCTACTTGTAGCAGATATAGTGCTGTCTCACTGAATTGTTATGTCGCAGGTCCTTGACATGACAATCCACCCAGTCACAGATTTACAAGGACAAAGGGTTAACCCTTCAGGTTCAATCTTGGCATGGCCGGGAATCAAATCCACGGCCTGTGACCTCACTTAGAGTATGTTTTATTGATGATACATAAATTATCAAATACATTTTGTTCTTGAATCGCTTTTTTATTGATAACAAATTTCATTTTGTACACTCATGGAGAACAGATTGAATACAAGTTCTGCAGGTTTCATTGACATCAAATGCTCCCAGATTTTCTGATAATTGATTCTCAACTTTCCCACTAGATGTCCTTGCTAACCAGACCAGACACCTGGTGGCCTTTTCAGTCAACTGAGTCTTGATATGTTGTGGCGTGAGGCTGGTATCCACTGAGACATCATAGATTAGTTTGAGCAGAATTCGAAGTATGTGTTGGCAGTGAGCATGCATTCTAGGCCAAGCCTGGATGATGAGAGTTTCCAGGGCATCCAGGGCACTTAGCCTGGCACACTCTCCAGGGCCATCATAGGTCTCTATGTACATGTCCAGCACTTTCAGGAGTCTCCTTAAATGGCGGACAATGGTGATCCCCAATATCTGCAAAGATGAGATTATAATTCTACTTATGCTCAATCAAATTAAAGTCATAAACTAATCAATGCTCACAAGCTGTTCAATGCTCACAAGCTGGTCAATGCTAACGAGCTGTTCAATGCTCACAAGCTGTTCAATGCTCACAAGCTGTTCAACTTTAAAGATACATTGTAGTTTTACATCAATTTCAAATATTTATCTTTAATTGTTATATGTCAAGTGGTTATACAAAAAGTGTTTACTCATCACAATCCCTCAGTACCAATCTCCATTTACATTTCGTTTCTCAACAATAGATTTTGTCATGTTTCTGCTTTCCTTTCCCGTTGTGATTCTCCCCTTTGTTTCTTTACCTGGATATATGCTTGTAGATGCTTGATATATACCCTCCGGAGAATGACTCGGTTCTCCAGCTCCATGTCAGACAACCATCTCTCTAAAATAAGGTCATATCTGCAACAAAAATAACTGCTCATAGACAAAGAGGTCAAGGTCACCTGCTTTCAAAATAATTTTCAAACAATGTCCCAGGCACCTCAGGCCACAAAAGGTTGTAGAGATATTGTACAGGTCAATAGCTCAGGCTCAAAGGTCACAGACCTAATTAGTATGTTCTTAAAAACTTACATGTTTAATGGATGGAAATATGGATAAAATCTAATTCTGAGCCATTGGAACTAAAATGTTTATTTTTTCATTTCTGACCTTGTTTGTTGTCTCGGGGAATCTGCTTTGGTAGGCAATCCTTCAATCACTTGCAGGACACCAAAGAGGCAAGGAAATAAAACCTCCAACAATTCCTCATCATGGGTGTACAGCTGAAAATAAAGTTAATGTTAAAAACAACAATCTTTTGATCACCTTTTAGTTTTAGTGTGCAAATTTACTCCATTATAAATAATGTATCAAAATACTTTAACAAAGACTGAGACATTGTGACACAAACATGTATACATAGTTCATGAATGAATAGGTCTTTTTAACATAATATGAAGGATGTATTTGTTACAATATGTATAACTATCATTATTGATTTTTCGTGAAAGTTCTTCCAATTTTCATAGCCAAAAGCCCAAAAGGATGTACATGTTCTCCAAATTCATGAACTTCTTCCATTTTCTTGTGATCAAAACATAAACTAAGATAATGTTTACACAGAGAACTGTCACTTGCTTGAACATAAATCTGATAAACAGAAGAGTAAATCTGGTTTAGTTGGGCTTCAAACTGAATCAGTATGTGGAGCAACAGTCTGAGCAGGCGAAGCGATATACCATGCAGTGCCCCCTAGTGTGAAATGTTTCAAAGTGCCCTCCGGTGTTACCTTACCTGGTGCTGTAAAGCATCATATAAGACCTGTCCTCGGCCGTACCATGTCAACTCAGATTTACTGGCATTGTCCAATATGTGACCGACACATATCACTCCTGCCATCTTGTGGCCAACTTGGAAATCGTCCATCAATAACAATGTGCCTGGGAGAAAGGTTGCCAAATGATCGCTCAGATACGGGGACTGGGTGTGCAGTAAGCACCATCTGAAGACTTTTGGTATTGAAGGGTTTTGCTTCCACGACTCCTTCTTCATTCTGGCCTGAACTCTATTCACCATTATACCGAGCACGCCTCTCTGTAAAAGTGATTGTCTCGGTGGCTTGCATAGTATGTGCTCTATACTTTCACACTGACAGAGATAGAGGATCTTGGCTTGCAGACTGGTGACAATATCAGTTGAGGATTCACTGGTCCATAACTGATCATTGCATTCATGTTCTGCACTTAATAGCAGACTGTTTACTGTCAAGGCAACCACTATTTTGACAATATATTCCTCTTTATCAAACTGGACAGCATTGTATTCACTTAACTTGTCTAATACGACAGAGAAACATTTCATACAGATCACTGCTAACTCAGGAACTCCCAGAAAATGCTCTGCTTGATATCCAATGTCTTCTCTTCCTTTAAACTCAGGCACGCCTCCAATATTATATAAAGTCTCACATAACCTCACATATATCTTCTCAAGTTTGTCCTTCACAGGAACAGGATAAGCATCTTGCAGAACAAAGCTTGCCGAATCTTGATCTGCAAGTCTCTGGTGCAAACCAATCACAAGTTCCTCCCTCTGGTCAGACTTCCGGCATTTACTGAGTGCACAAATGAAGGTTTCTACTGTATTGATGAACTCCTCCTGCTGAGGACCACAAGATGATGCGTCTGCCATGTTACTCCAAACTGCTCACTTGTACGGCTAAGTCAATTCTGAAAATATATACAATCAACATTTAATCCTCTATATTCTACTCTTATATTAGTAATGCTTAGTATTAATTCATGTGCCATTCATAAAATTACTTTTAGATTTGGCTCTTTCTGAATAACATATTTATCATAGACTGAGATATACTGGCTGTAAAAGCCATTGCTTGCAGGATCCCGATCACGTGACTTAGCTATCCCCAGTCTTGTGACTGTACGCCCCGTCATGTGATAGTACGCCCAGTAGTATTCTGGTTTTGGTGCAAAACGAGCCAGGCCAGGTCATTCTAGTCCTAAATTTGAATGATAAAAATCTAGAAATGTTAGAATACAAAATATTTTCTTATTCATGTAAATGATGTTAATAATTTGACCGAGAAAAATAATTTTGATACTTTTTATGATAAATCTAATCTATAATTGTATAACATTGTTTTCAACAGCACAGTCAGTACTCGCAAGGGACCAGTTTTTCATCGCTACCAGTTACCGCCGATTACCATGATTACAGCTGGAGAGGACCCTTGTACTAGTTGTAGCCGCTGCCAGTCACAGTCTACTTCATTGGCGGTACTCATCAGCGACCAGTTTCCGCCAATGAATTAGACCGTGACTGCCAGCGGCTACAAGGGTCCTCTCCGGCTTAGCCGCTGTAATCGGCGGTAATTGGTAGCGACGGAAAACTGGTCGGGCACAAGTAACTGGTCCAGCACGAGTATCCTCCTTTCTTTTTCAAACAATATTTTTCTGGTCTGCAGTGTATGCTCCATTTATACAAACAAAATAGCTGAGGTTCCATTGATAGCCAAAAATGGATATATGTGATAAAAAATGTCTGGTTTGTAAAAATAATATCTCTGACAAGTATAGATGTGGCTTTATCAAGTTTATGTAGGAATCTCTGTCATCACTGGCATCAGATTCAGTGCCATCCGTGACGCTGACAGAAAATGAAACATGTCACTCAGGATTCCGTCACTGGACGTGGAAAGGTACTGATCAGATTTGTTGTTCAATTTGACCGTATACTGGCTACATATTAGTGAATCAGTGTAGAACAACAATAAAATTCTATAATCCCATAAAATACGCACAGATTGAAGTTAATTTACTAACCGCGCGCACATTTTCTAACCATAGGAAGCTGCCATTTTGTTTGATCACATGATTAGACTGACCTGTGACCCGTGAACTTTGACCTGTCAACAGGAGGAATGGCTTCCAGAGTAGTGTTTTTTGGAGCAGACCGAGATCCCAGTTTACTGTATGAAGAATGCAGTGTCCCCCAAATCCAAGAAGGGGAAATCCTGGCCAAGATTCTGGTGGCGACGATATGTGGCTCTGACATCCACACTATAAGTGGCAAGCGGGTGGAGGCAGTTCCGAGGTGAGTGTCCATTCTACCCATCTTCCACAGTGCTGCCTGTACAGTCTACCTGAATATTGACATAACTGCTGATAAATATCGTCTCCCACTACACACAGGTAAAACTTGATGACAAAGTTTCATGAAGTAAATGCACAAGTTTTCCCCTACTTCTATACACATATACGTCGCCTTACAGAATATTATATATAAACTGTGGCATCAACGACAACGTCTTTTTTTCTTCAAAGATACCAACAGGCAACACTCAGCGCAGCTAGATCCATTCATTTCATTAATGAATCTTTTCAAGCCATTCCATGTTTGGAACTAACAAAATGTCATCATAGAATTCACATTTTTTTTCTTTTCAGATAAATACTTCATAAAAGAGATCAAATGTTATTTTTTTTGGAGAAGGTTAATTTCCTTGTTCTTTGTATGAATCTAGTTAAGGTGACATTTCTGGCAATCTGCCCACAGTTATAAGGATGAGGATGACTTACTTGCAATAGTGATCATCTCACTAACACACACATGCATTCACGCTCTATTTCGAAATGTCCAGTCATTTGCAGGAAACATTCTCAAACATTACCATGATTACCAAAAAGCAAAACAGCCAGTTCAGCTCCTGTGAGACCAGTCAGGTTGTTGCTACCAGTGAGACCAGTCTGGCTGTTGCTACCAGTGAGACCAGTCTGGCTGTTGATACCAGTGAGACCAGTCAGGTTGTTGCTACCAGTGAGACCAGTCTGGCTGTTGCTACCAGTGAGACCAGTCTGGTTGTTGCTACCAGTGAGACCAGTCAGGTTGTTGCTACCAGTGAGACCAGTCTGGTTGTTGCTACCAGTGAGACCAGTCTGGTTGTTGCTACCAGTGAGACCAGTCAGGTTGTTTGCTACCAGTGAGACCAATCTGGCTGTTGTTACCAGTGAGACCAGTCAGGCTGTTGCTACCAGTGAGACCAGTCAGGTTGTTGCTACCAGTGAGACCAGTCTGGCTGTTGCTACCAGTGAGACCAGTCTGGTTGTTGCTACCAGTGAGACCAGTCTGGTTGTTGCTACCAGTGAGACCTGTCAGGTTGTTGCTACCAGTGAGACCAGTCAGGTTGTTGCTACCAGTGAAACCAGTCTGGCTGTTGCTACCAGTGAGACCAGTCTGGTTGTTGCTACCAGTGAGACCAGTCAGGTTGTTTGCTACCAGTGAGACCAATCTGGCTGTTGTTACCAGTGAGACCAGTCAGGCTGTTGCTACCAGTGAGACCAGTCAGGTTGTTGCTACCAGTGAGACCAGTCTAGCTGTTGCTACCAGTGAGACCAGTCTGGTTGTTGCTACCAGTGAGACCAGTCAGGTTGTTGCTACCAGTGAGACCAGTCTGGTTGTTGCTACCAGTGAGACCAGTCTGGTTGTTGCTACCAGTGAGACCAGTCAGGTTGTTTGCTACCAGTGAGACCAATCTGGCTGTTGTTACCAGTGAGACCAGTCAGGCTGTTGCTACCAGTGAGACCAGTCTGGCTGTTGCTACCAGTGAGACCAGTCTGGTTGTTTGCTACCAGTGAGACCAGTCTGGCTGTTGATACCAGTGAGACCAGTCAGGTTGTTGCTACCAGTGAGACCAGTCAGGTTGTTTGCTACCAGTGAGACCAATCTGGCTGTTGTTACCAGTGAGACCAGTCAGGCTGTTGCTACCAGTGAGACCAGTCTGGCTGTTGCTACCAGTGAGACCAGTCTGGTTGTTGTTACCAGTGAAACCAGTCTGACTGTTGCTACCAGTGAGACCAGTCAGGTTGTTGCTACCAGTGAGACCAGTCTGGCTGTTGCTACCAGTGAAACCAGTCAGGTTGTTGCTACCAGTGAGACCAGTCAGGTTGTTGCTACCAGTGAGACCAGTCTGGTTGTTGCTACCAGTGAGACCAGTCTTGTGTATTTTACGTATCATATTACCCTACTAATCTATTCTATTCTAATCCTTTCTAATCTAACATCTTCCAATTTATTCTATTCTAGCTTAATGCTCGTGATCAATTTTCTTATAAAGTCCAAATCCTGCCAGAGTATTTCTGACTGTACCAAGGCTAAGGTTGTTAACAGCTTCAAGAACCCATCAACTGAAATGTATTTTTTCACATGATAGGAATATTTGAATTGATGATTTTCCACCTACATTATTTTATGCTAACATGAAGATAAACTTTGAGAACATAAAACAAGTTAAAGAAATGTTGAAGTGGTGTGTCAATAGTTGTCATTTATCAATAGTTGTCATTTATCATAAGTACAAAGCTGACGATTTCAAGATTTAATACAATTTAATCTTCCAGTAAGTATGCCTTGAGACCAAATTTGACCTTGCATTTGAGCAATCAATAAAAGTTTATCACATTCTGTCATCATACCACAGGAGTACACAATAATGGGTTGATACACATTATGTAGATGCAAACACTGCCTAATTACTGTCAACACAAGAAGCTAACAGTCCAGCTAATCAAATGAACCCTGCAGGCTGTGACATTTATTATGAATACATATATTTTCCTTTGCACGGTGCTCACTATAACACCCTCTCCAAAATGATTACTTTGGTTTGATATGATCAAATTAACCACTCATCCTTTGTGGACAGGGTGTTGCTTATTGAACATATAGCCATCACCTGCATAACTGCACCGTGCTGCATGAAGGAACCCTTATTGGTCAAATAGCCATCACCTGCATAACTGCACTGTGCTGCATGAAGGAACCCTTATTGGTCATATAGCCACCACCTGCATAACTGCACTGTGCTGCATGAAGGAACCCTTATTGGTCACATAGCCATCACCTGCATAACTGCACCATGCTGCATGAAGGAACCCTTATTGGTCACATAGCCATCACCTGCATAACTGCACCATGCTGCATGGAGGAACCCTTATTGGTCACATAGCCACCACCTACATAACTGCACCATGCTGCATGAAGGAACCCTTATTGGTCTGTGTAACGAGACGGGGCATCATTTAAAATGACGTCATTACATTGACGTTTGTCATGGCACACCAGACTCACCTTCTCTGGGACCAACTTCTCTGGGACCACCATCTCTGGGGTCACCTTCTCTGGGACCAACTTCTCTGGGACCACCATCTCTGGGGTCACCTTCTCTGGGGTCACCTTCCCTGGGGCCACCTTCTCTGGGGTCATCTTCCCTGGGGCCACCTTCCCTGGGGCCACCTTCCCTGGGGCCACCTTCCCTGGGGCCACCTTCCCTAGGGTCACCTTCCCTGGGGCCACCTTCTCTGGGGTCACCTTCTCTTGGGCCACCTTCTCTGGGGCCACCTTCTCTAGGGCCACCTTCTCTAGGGCCACCTTCTCTGGGGTCACCTTCCCTGGTGCAACCTTCTCTGGGGTCACCTTCTCTGGGGCCACCCTCTCTGGGACCAACTTCTCTTGGACCACCTTCTCTAGGACCACCTTCTCTGGGGTCACCTTCCCTGGGGTC
This sequence comes from Amphiduros pacificus, assembly GCA_949316495.1. NCBI lineage: Eukaryota > Metazoa > Annelida > Polychaeta > Phyllodocida > Hesionidae > Amphiduros > Amphiduros pacificus. The sequence continues at coordinate 41,458,465 of OX439010.1, forward strand.
ACCTTCCCTGGTGCCACTTTCTCTGGGGTCACCTTCCCTGGGGTCACCTTCCCTGGGGTCACCTTCTCTGTGGTCACCTTCCCTGGGGTCACCTTCTCTGAGGTCACCTTCTCTGGGGTCACCTTCTCTGGGGTCACCTTCTCTGAGGTCACTTTCTCTGGGGTCACCTTCTCTGGGGTCACCTTCTCTGGGGTCACCTTCTCTGGGGTCACCTTCTCTGGGGTCACCTTCCCTGGGGCCACCTTCTCTGTGGTCACCTTCCCTGTGGTCACCTTCCCTGTGGTCACCTTCCCTGGGGTCACCTTCCCTGGGGTCACCTTTTCTGTGGTCACCTTCCCTGGGGTCACCTTCCCTGGTGCCACTTTCTCTGGGGTCACCTCCTCTGGGGTCACCTTCCCCGGGGTCACCTTCCCTGTGGCCACCTTCTCTGGGGTCACCTTCCCTGGGGTCACCTTCCCTGGGGTCACCTTCTCTGTGGTCACCTTCCCTGGGGTCACCTTCCCTGGGGTCATCTTCTCTGGGGTCACCTTCTCTGGGGTCACCTTCCCTGGGGTCACCTTCTCTGAGGTCACCTTCTCTGGGGTCACCTTCCCTGGGGTCACCTTCTCTGAGGTCACTTTCTCTGGGGTCACCTTCTCTGGGGTCATCCTCTCTGGGGTCACCTTCCCTGGGGTCACCTTCCCTGGTGCCACTTTCTCTGGGGTTACCTTCTCTGGGGTCACCTTCCCCGGGGTAACCTTCCCTGGTGCCACTTTCTCTGGGGTTACCTTCCCTGGGGTCACCTTCTCTAGGGTCACCTTCTCTGTGGCCACCTTCCCTGGGGTCACCTTCCCTGGGGTCACCTTCCCTGGGGTCATCTTCTCTGTGGTCACCTTCCCTGGGGTCACCTTCCCTGGGGTCACCTTCCCTGGGGTCACCTTCCCTGGGGTCACCTTCCCTGGGGTCACCTTCCCTGGTGCCACTTTCTCTGGGGTCACCATCTCTGTGGTTACCTTCCCTGGGGTCACCTTCCCTGGGGTCACCTTCTCTGGGGTCACCTTCTCTGGGGTCACCTTCCCTGGGGTCACCTTCCCTGGGGTCACCTTCCCTGGGGTCACCTTCCCTGGGGTCACCTTCCCTGGTGCCACTTTCTCTGGGGTCACCTTCTCTGTGGTCACCTTCCCTGGGGTCACCTTCCCTGGGGTCACCTTCCCTGGGGTCACTTTCTCTGGGGCCACCTTTCCTGGGGCCACCTTCTCTAGGGTCACCTTCTCTGTGGCCACCTTCCCTGGGGTCACCTTCCCTGGGGTCACCTTCTCTGTGGTCACCTTCCCTGGGGTCACCTTCCCTGGGGTCACCTTCCCTGGGGTCACCTTCCCTGGTGCCACTTTCTCTGGGGTTACCTTCTCTGGGGTCAACCTGTCAACTGCCCCAGCAGGTGACATCCATGTTCCTGTGACTAAGGGGAAGTGTCAACATTGTGAGAGTCACTGTATGGAACCCTGGTGCATGTGGAAGGGCCACATAGGGTGGTAGCTTTAAACATTTTTGGAACTACTAAGTAGAGAAAAAAATCAAATAATCAATCTCCTAAGCCCAATTCTCCTCCTCCTTGGGTGACATTTATCCCTCATTTGATCACTTAACAACTATTTCAGATTTAGGGTGATGCATTTCCCTTTTAAATGAAGGTATTTCTAAAATTCACATATTCCACTTAACCTTAATGTAATGTACATATTTTTGCTTGTTTTTTCCAAGTCGCTTTCCCTTTGATTGTCATTTTCTTAGTTGATAAATTATGAAGAAGCTTCCTTAGAGTTTCAAGTAAAATATCACAGCAAGGATCTTGTTAAGGCAGAAACATGAGACATTGGCTCATCGAAGTCACAAATGTCTGATCCATGCCTGAGGAGACAATGGACCCCTCTGAGTTTTGAACATAATTTGTTGTGTTCTTCAAGTACTTCACACTCAGCAGTTTGCTATGAAGTCACATATTAGTATGCCAATGTACGGGGGGATTAGTTGTCACACACACACGTCTATAAAAATGACCTTAATAGACTTTACATTGCCTCATTCAACTTTGAATTGTTTCTTTACTTTTAATTTATAAGGAGATGAAAGTCACATAATTATTTTTTCTGGCAATATCTCTACTCAGGTTCCAATTACAGCTATTCCTGTTTAAAACAAGATATATTGAATATCAACAGGTATTTCTATTTTTAAATTGAGACTCTTCAGATCCTGTGATGTGTTGTAGGCACATACAGTATAAACATGTAGCAGACATATGAGCTAGCAATTAGGAAACTCAGGCATTAACGTGCAGAGCGCAGATCAATAAACAGAACTGCAACAATCAATGGAACAGGTAGAAGCACTGCATAACCACCAAACTGCAAACAATGAACAGATCAAACACCAAGCAATGACCTTAATATTAAGAAAACAATGAACTCGGTGATCTATAACTTCATTAAATCATATTTTGTGCCATCTATACACAAACTGTTTGTGACAAGTGTGATAGATTTATCACTTGGATTGTGAACGTTTGGATCAGAAAATTATCAATTTGTCAATCTGTGACACATATTGAAACATATTCTTTAAATGTAAAATAACTCGTTTTCTTTCTTTGTTTTACGAGGATGAATATTTTGCTTGTTTTGTGATTAAAGAACAATATTGGTGAAAATAATATCCAGCGTCACAGTAATTCAATACAGTGTGGCTGTAAAGTATAAACTATTCTACAGTTGTGGATGCGATTTCCCATTCTTTTTGCTTATTGTGGCATGTCATTGATATTGTCTTGAAATTCCATGGTATTTCAGTCTAAATATAAGTAGGTAACTTTATCTGCTATCACAGGTGTGAGCACATTCCCCTGTACCCATCCCTCATGACAGCCATGTGACTGCTGGTTGTCATGTGACATGATGCTTCCGCTCTGCTGGTTGTCAGGTGACATGATGCTTCCGCTCTGCTGGTTGTCATGTGACATGATGCCTCCACTCTACTGGTTATCATGTGACATGATGCCTCCACTCTGCTGGTTGTCATGTGACATGATGCCTCCACTCTGCTGGTTGTCATGTGACATGATGCGTCCATCCTGCTGGTTGTCATGTGACATGATGCCTCCACTCTGCTGGTTGTCATGTGACATGATGCCTCCGCTCTGTTGGTTGTCATGTGACATGATGCCTCCGCTCTGCTGGTTGTCATGTGACATGATGCCTCCACTCTGCTGGTTATCATGTGACATGATGCCTCCGCTCTGCTGGTTGTCATGTGACATGATGCCTCCACTCTGCTGGTTATCATGTGACATGATGCCTCCGCTCTGCTGGTTGTCATGTGACATGATGCCTTCACTCTGCTGGTTGTCATGTGACATGATGCCTCCACTCTGCTGGTTGTCATGTGACATGATGCCTCCACTTTTCTGGTTATCATGTGACATGATGCCGACACCAGCAGCAGTCTCAGTATGATATTTGAGAAAAAATGTATATTTACATTCAGTGTAGCATTGCCTAACAACATGATATGTTTATTTCTATAAATAGAATAACACCCTTAGCAGTGAATAAAAAAGCATGATTATTCCTGGGTTGATCAATACTTACAAAGCACCTGTCATATGTGCAAACATTTCATTGTTGCCTCCCCTGCTGTACACATACATGTACATGTACTGCTGGGGAGATATGATCTCCTTGTGACGGTCGTACACCATGATACTGATGGGAAAGAGATGATCTCCTTGTGACAGTCATACACCATGATACTGCTGGGAGAGAGATGATCTCCTTGTGACGGCCGTACACCATGATACTGCTGGGGGAGAGATGATCTCCTTGTGACGGCTGTACACTATGATACTGCTGGGGGAGATGATCTCCTTGTGACGGCCGTACACCATGATACTGCTGGGGGAGATGATCTCCTTGTGACGGTCGTACACCATGATACTGCTGGGGGAGAAGATCTCCTTGTGACGGTCGTACACCATGATACTGCTGGGGAGAGATGATCTCCTTGTGACGGTCGTACACCATGATACTGCTGGGAGAGATGATCTCCTTGTGATGGTCGTACACCATGATACTGCTGGGAGAGATGATCTCCTTGTGACAGTCGTACACCATGATACTGCTGGGGAGAGATGATCTCCTTGTGATGGTCGTACACCATGATACTGCTGGGGAGAGATGATCTCCTAGTGACGGTCGTACACCATGATACTGCTGGGAGAGATGATCTCCTTGTGACAGTCGTACACCATGATACTGCTGGGGGAGAGATGATCTCCTTGTGACGGTCGTACACCATGATACTGCTGGGGGAGAGATGATCTCCTTGTGACGGTCGTACACCATGATACTGCTGGGAGAGATGATCTCCTTGTGACTGTCGTACACCATGATACTGCTGGGGAGAGATGATCTCCTAGTGACGGTCGTACACCATGATACTGCTGGGAGAGATGATCTCCTTGTGACGGTCGTACACCATGATACTGCTGCAAGTAGAGTGTTGGTTGCCTGATCTTACATAATGTTATGTAACCAGGGATCAAGGATCAAAGGATCATTCCGCCCAATGCCCAAGATATTATGTAACCTTATATAACTTGCAGGGGGCACATAATGGAAAATAGAGGGAAAGATATAGCAAACACACAGACACACACACACACACACACACACACACAAACCTATAGGACAGACAGATTGATTTCTAAGAATTTTTTGAAGTTACCTTTCAGTACCTCAAAGATATAATACTGATACCTTGTATCACATTTTGTGCTACATATTCCAGGATTAACTGGTTGGGGGTGTGGAGAGTGTCGAGTCTACTCCATATTCCAGGATAAGCTGGTTGGGGATGTGGGGAGTGTCCAGTCTACTCCATACTACAGGATAAGTTGTTTGGGGATGTGGGGAGTATCCAGTCTACTACACGTACATATTCCAGGATAAGCTGGTTGGGGATGTGGGGAGTGTCGAGTCTACTCCATATTCCAGGATAAGCTGGTTGGGGATGTGGGGAGTGTCCAGTCTACTCCATACTACAGGATAAGTTGTTTGGGGATGTGGGGAGTATCCAGTCTACTACACGTACATATTCCAGGATAAGCTGGTTGGGGATGTGGGGAGTGTCCAGTCTACTCCATATTCCAGGATAAGCTGGTTGGGATGTGGGGAGTGTCCAGTCTACTACATATTCCAGGATAAGCTGGTTGGGGATGTGTGGAGTGTCAAGTCTACTCCATATTCCAGGATAAGCTGGTTGGGGATGTGGGGAGTGTCCAGTCTACTCCATATTCCAGGATAAGATGGTTGGGGATGTGAGGAGTGTCCAGTCTACTCCATATTCCAGGATAAGCTGGTTGGGGATGTGGGGAGTGTCGAGTCTACTCCATATTCCAGGATAAGCTGGTTGGGGATGTGGGGAGTGTCCAGTCTACTCCATATTCCAGGATAAGCTGGTTGGGGATGTGGGGAGTGTCGAGTGTACTACATATTCCAGGATAAGCTGGTTGGGGATGTGGGGAGTGTCGAGTGTACTACATATTCCAGGATGAGCTGGTTGGGGATGTGGGGAGTGTCGAGTGTACTACATATTCCAGGATAAGCTGGTTGGGGATGTGGAGAGTGTCCAGTCTACTCAATATTCCAGGATTAGCTGGTTGGGGATGTGGGGAGTGTCCAGTCTACTCCATATTCCAGGATTAGCTGGTTGGGGATGTGGGGAGTGTCCAGTCTACTCCATATTCCAGGATAAGCTGGTTGGGGATGTGGGGAGTGTCCAGTCTACTCCATATTCCAGGATAAGCTGGTTGGGGATGTGGGGAGTATCCAGTCTACTCCATATTCCAGGATAAGCTGGTTGGGGATGTGGGGAGTGTCCAGTCTACTCCATATTCCAGGATAAGCTGGTTGGGGATGTGGGGAGTGTCGAGTCTGCTACATATTCCAGGATAAGCTGGTTGGGGACGTGGGGAGTATCCAGTAGGGTGGCTCATTTTTTGAAAATTTTTGAAAATCATTGCTCCCAAACCTGATTTGAATGCGTATGGGTATGAAAACCACTGGGTATGAAAACAACCTTCTTTGTCGTAGAAGGTTGTTTGATAGCTCATATCGTAGGTATTGATATGTAGAACAAACTTTGTAAAAGAACATATGCTCTAAAACTTTATCTTCATACCACAAAATGGAAATAACAGTTTTTAGGGTCAATTTTGTAAAACATTGCCATAATAATACAGTAGTGAATGATTTATTCTCTATTGAAAATGTATTGCTGCATCTATCATACCTGATGGGATACTCTCAATGAATACATTCATCATAACAGTAATTAACACAATTCTCATAATTGTCACTACTTTGCCTTAATAGTCAACATCAACAGTAAGAGTGGTGTATACATATCAGCTGACTTTCAATGACGTCAGAATAGAGTCTCTAATATGAGTTCACTGTCTACACAAAGTTGAGATTTCTTTTGCGCAGATTGCCAATGCGGCCACGGTGGTCACATGCAACAAGAACAATATTGTCCCTGTCTCCAACTGCTCGGGTCATATGAGCATATTCAGCCACATCTTTGACAGCACGCTCAGCAGCATCATTGACCACCTCCATGTCTTGCAGGAATGCCCGCATGTGTGCGTATGCTGGGAAGCGATTCCATTCTGATGGTGGCAAGGTAAGCCAGTGTAAGCTAGGCATCTGTATATCAAGCAGATGGAACACCAACCAAGATCGCTCAGTGATGAATCTTGAAAGAGATGGTCGTTCAGCAGTGAGATGGGCAGCAACTGGGTCAAAGTTCGGCTGACCGGGCTTTCCTGTCTGGAATACAGCTGGGCGGGGTGTCTGAGTCAGCTGCACAGCCATCTTCTCCTTCTCATACTGAGAAAGCCCATCATCGAACAAGCCCAGTACTACCAGCTCAGGGCATAAATACCAAAGGTGTCTGCGCATGCTGTTAGATGCCTGATCCACTATCTTCCGCTGGAGGGCAACAGGCAGTCCTCTGTAAGACTTCAGCTCATAGCAGAAGGACAGGTCAAGCCTAGGAGCAGCTGTGCTCAGCCGGGAGCTAAGGAAATACCTGACATAGATGAGGATAATATATTCAGCGATTCCATCCAGATTGTTGCTGTCACGCCTGCTGAGCTGAAACACATGGCTAAGTAGGTATATCTTCAAGATATAGAGGGACTTGCCCATGAACCTGGCATGGTGGTATGCTCCCGGCTTCCGGAGCTCAAACACCTGGAACACCTCACCAGCTCTGAAGCGTATTGGCTCCCCTCCAAGGATGAGATTCAATAGCTTTGCCAGCTCCCTATAGTCCCCTCTTGTGAATGTTCCATGGAGAAGTTGCTCCTGTGCCCATGTCAATGACGCTCTAGCAAACCAGCTTTTTTCACTCTTGTAAGGCCCTGTTGGGGATGTCTCATCATATTCTGGCCAGTTCCATTTGCGGAAGAGGTTGGCATCAGGGAATGCAGGGTCTGCCTCCTTCTGCTCCACAAACCACTTCTGGAATCTCTTGAATAGTGGATCATCTGGACCTTTTGTTGGTCCCATGACAGCGTTGTATGGGTATTTGATGTGGAGCTCATAGATGTGGTGCCGACACGCATTTTGTGGTATGAAGATGATGTTTTAGAGCATATGTTCTTTTACAAAGTTTGTTCTAGTCATCAATACCTACGATTTGAGCTATTATACAACCTTCTACGACAAAGTTGGATTTTCATACAGTAAATTTGCCCTTTGACCCCCACGCCCCCCGTGCGCATATTAAAATTTTTCGAAAAATTCAGAAAAAAAATCACAGTGGTTTTCATACCCATACGCATTCAAATCAGGTTTGGGAGCAATGATTTTCAAAAAGTTTCAAAAAATGAGCCACCCTAGTATCCAGTCTACTACATATTCCAGGATGAGCTGGTTGGGGATGTGGGGAGTGTCGAGTGTACTACATATTCCAGGATAAGCTGGTTGGGGATGTGGGGAGTGTCGAGTGTACTACATATTCCAGGATAAGCTGGTTGGGGATGTGGGGAGTGTCCAGTCTACTCAATATTCCAGGATTAGCTTGTTGGGGATGTGGGGAGTGTCGAGTCTACTCAATATTCCAGGATAAGCTGGTTGGGGATGTGGGGAGTGTCCAGTCTACTCCATATTCCAGGATTAGCTGGTTGGGGATGTGGGGAGTGTCGAGTGTACTACATATTCCAGGATAAGCTGGTTGGGGATGTGGGGAGTGTCGAGTGTACTACATATTCCAGGATAAGCTGGTTGGGGATGTGGAGAGTGTCCAGTCTACTCAATATTCCAGGATTAGCTGGTTGGGGATGTGGGGAGTGTCGAGTCTACTCAATATTCCAGGATAAGCTGGTTGGGGATGTGGGGAGTGTCCAGTCTACTCCATATTCCAGGATAAGCTGGTTGGGAATATGGGGAGTGTCGAGTCTACTACATATTCCAGGATAAGCTGGTTGGGGATGTGGGGAGTGTCCAGTCTACTCCATATTCCAGGATAAGCTGGTTGGGAATGTGGGGAGTGTCCAGTCTACTCAATATTCCAGGATAAGCTGGTTGGGGATGTGGGGAGTGTCCAGTCTACTCCATATTCCAGGATAAGCTGGTTGGGAATGTGGGGAGTGTCGAGTCTACTACATATTCCAGGATAAGCTAGTTGGGGATGTGGGGAGTGTCCAGTCTACTCCATATTCCAGGATAAGCTGGTTGGGGATGTGGGGAGTGTCCAGTCTACTCCATATTCCAGGATAAGCTGGTTGGGGATGTGGGGAGTGTCGAGTCTACTCCATATTCCAGGATTAGCTGGTTGGGGATGTGGGGAGTGTCCAGTCTACTCAATATTCCAGGATTAGCTGGTTGGGGATGTGGGGAGTGTCCAGTCTACTCCATATTCCAGGATAAGCTGGTTGGGGATGTGGGGAGTGTCCAGTCTACTACATATTCCAGGATAAGCTGGTTGGGGATGTGGGGAGTGTCCAGTCTACTACATATTCCAGGATAAGCTGGTTGGGGATGTGGGGAGTGTCGAGTCTACTACATATTCCAGGATAAGTTGGTTGGGGATGTGGGGAGTGTCCAGTCTACTCCATATTCCCGGATAAGATGGTTGGGGATGTGGGGAGTGTTGAGTCTACTCCATATTCCAGGATAAGCTGGTTGGGGATGTGGGGAGTGTCGAGTCTACTACATATTCCAGGATATTCCAGGATATTTCAGGTGCAAAATATATATGCAGACATATATATACTTCTATATATATATATATATATATATATATATATATATATATATATATATATATATATATATCTTGGAGTAATTATGAATGGAGGCGCAACGGTTGTTATTTGAGCTATGGCGTCATAGCAACGCATTGTTTCACACAATGGATTCAAAATCCTTTGATCCTATCATAGTTGCCGACTTCAGAGCAGTGAAAAATTGAAGATTCATATTTAAAAAAACTGAATTGGCCAAAGTTTTATTGGAGCATTATATCACATTTTGCTTTATTTTTTTAAAAGAAAAATTCAGAATAGTTGCTCTTTTGAAGCTTAGAATACCATCCACTCAAAATTACTTCAAATAAATCTGTTCATTTCTGTTCTGATTTCTTCAATAATAGATATTATGAAAAAAAGAAAAATGTATATTTCAAAACTTTTATTTTTTATACATTTTATAAAAAATATGTCACTGTTCATATTACTTTTTTAAAAAAACTTTTAAAACAAAATATTCTTAATGATATGGCATTTATGAAATTCTTGTTGCAATTTTTCATTGTAATTTTTTGTTGATTTTGAATGATGACATAGTATGTATTAGGTCAATTTATTTATAACGGCGCATATATTGGCAGAGCTATAAATTACATATTCTGATAGTAATTTTTTTCACTGAACAACGTGGTATATTTTTCTAAGCTGCCAATATATGCGCTAATAACTAAAAATAAACTGGAAAGAAAAAAATAACAATAAATTATATGATTTCCTGATAATGTGAGGGTAAAACGCAATTTTTAACTCATTTTCATAAATATGATATGAATTTTGATATCTCTTCATAAAATCATCTAAACTTGGAGCACAAAAATAAAAGTTATATCCCCATAATCTGTATGAAATAAGAACCATTTCATTCGCGATATGTTAAGCTCTAACTCGTGGTTTTGATGACTTAAAATAGGTCTGAAAAAAAATAACATCAAAACTTTCATATCTTGCACCTGTATGGCGTCATCATAACAATGGCCATGGCGGCAACTATGACGTCCCTTTTGATCTTGCGACGTTGCGCCTCCATTCATAATTACTCCAAGATATATATATATATATATATATATATATATATACATGACAGCCCCCAGGCAAAAAGGGTCCTAATGGACTTGATTTTAGAAAATGAGTTAACACCAGATTTAGACACTATGAGGCATCACTCGATAAAAATTGCCACTTTCGATATCAAATTACCTTCTCAAAGGGTCACACGGTGACCTTCAGACGACCTTGACCTTGACACAGTTCAGATCGACAAAGAGTAGCTTGCTTGCAAAGGTAAAGAGGAAAGAGAGGCAAAAAGGCACTGGAAATGAAGCCAAAATAACAAAATTGTAGCCCTTTGGCCAAGCATGGTTTGACCAGGAGGCAGATTCTAGAATTCACCCTATATAAGGCCCTTATGGGGGTTGCTTGATGGGGAGGAGACCATACGAAGCGACTGAAACGAGCAGGTCACTATTTCTTTAACATGTTTAATTTATCTTTAATAGACTGTCATGCATATTTCAGAATGATCAATCTAATTAGACCTAATAATACCCTGTCTAGCTCTATTATGGTCTTTAAACATATTCTATACAGGTAATGAGACTAATCATGGAATATATGACACTCAGAGTATGTATCTCTGGAGGTGAGGAAAATAATACATGGATCTCTATCTGATGTCAGATTGATGTCACATGGTTCTCTATCTGATGTCAGATTGATGTCACATGGTTCTCTATCTGATGTCAGATTGAGGTCACATGGTTCTCTATATGATGTCAGATTGAGGTCACATGATTCTTTTCATGGAAGCAAAAGTCATGTCATGGAGGGAGATTTAGGAAACACAGAACCCTGTCATGGGGGGGGGGGGGGGGGGGTAGGGGGAACATTATCCTGTCATAGGGGAGTTTAGGGAACACATAAAACTGTCATGGGGGAAGGTTAGAGAACACCATGATTTTGAATGGAATTTCTCCATTTTTAACATTTGAGTTTTTACCACATATTATCATTTCAGTCAAGGGAAGTCAAGTGAGCAAGGGAAGGGAAGGTAACAAGGGAAGGTAACAAGGGAAGGTAACAAGGGAAGGCAATGTAACAAGGGAAGGCAAGTGAGCAAGGGAAGGCAAGGTAACAAGGGAAGGTAAGTGAGCGAGGGAAGGCAAGTGAGCAAGGGAAGGTAAGTGAGCAAGGGAAGACAAGGTAACAAGGGAAGGCAAGGTAACAAGGGAAGGTAAGTGAGCGAGGGAAGGCAATTGAGCAAGGGAAGGCAAGTGAGCAAGGGAAGGTAAGTGAGGAAGGGAAGGCAAGTGAGCAAAGGAAGGCAAGTGAGGAAGGGAAGGCAAGTGAGCAAAGGAAGGCAAGTGAGGAAGGGAAGGCAAGTGAGCAAAGGAAGGCAGGTGAGCAAGAGAAGGCAAGTGAGCAAGGGAAGGCAAGTGAGCAAGGGAAGGCAAGTGAGGAAGGGAAGGCAAGGTAACAAGGGAAGGCAAGTGAGCAAGGGAAGGCAAGGTAACAAGGGAAGGTAAGTGAGCGAGGGAAGGCAAGTGAGCAAGGGAAGGCAAGTGAGCAAGGGAAGGTAAGTGAGCAAGGGAAGACAAGGTAACAAGGGAAGGCAAGGTAACAAGGGAAGACAAGTGAGCGAGGGAAGGCAATTGAGCAAGGGAAGGCAAGTGAGCAAGGGAAGGTAAGTGAGGAAGGGAAGGCAATTGAGCAAA